>JAQPZY010000377.1:0-140803 GCA_029931535.1 Margaritifera margaritifera | reverse complement strand
TAATGATGCCTTGAAAAATTTGCAAAACACAACATCTACATCTGTGAAAACGAGTTCCTATCGAATCCTCCCAGCGCGAAAACCGGCAGTTTGAGGACTGTTCGCGGGAACCAAAATGTAACAGGAAAATGATACAGTACTATAACTTATGTCGTACTGGAATCAAGCTTGGAATTCATCAGTTTCGCAAACCTTGTGAACATACCACTCAGGCTTAAAAGGTTTCGGCATAGCGTGGCTGGTGGTAAATTTCAGTAACCTAATACTTATCGAGCTCTACCTCACTATTCACATTATTCTCTTTTTTTATAAAAGAAAAACCACTTAAAGATCATATTGCCATGGAATGGTATGATGTACGGATCCCCCTCCCTCCCTCCGGTCTCCCTCCTCCTCTCCCTCCTCCCCCTCTCCCTCCCCCCCTCCACCAATCCCCCCCTCTCATCTCCCCTCTCATCCCCTCTCCCCCCCCCCCCCCTCCCCGCCTATCTCTCCCCCCCCTCACACCTCATTTCCACCTCTCACCGGCCCCCCCTCCCCGATCGAATCCCCCCCTCTTCCCCCTCTCCCCATCCGCCTCTCTCCCATCCACCCATTCCGCCCCCCCACCCCCCTACCCCTCCCACCCTCCAACTCCTCTCTCCCCCAGACGTGCAAAATGACATGAAAGAAACATTATAATTGCAGCAAGAGGAAACAGTCCTGTGTGAACTCTCAAATATGGTTAAAACATGTATCGTCTCTCACTCTCACTCATCGTCTCTCTCTCTCTATATAAATATATATCATAAAATAAAATATATAATATATATATATATATATATATATATATATATATATATATATATATATATCTTACTCTCTCTCCTTCTCTCCAGAGACGGGTCTCCAAGGTTATAACTAGCAATTAATATCAGATGTGATAAGAAAAACGTTTTCGTATTTTGATAGTAATTTTCACACTAATAATGTAGTCATCTAAACAGCCACATGTACTATCCTTGCAAGTCAATCAAAATTCCACAACCCGTGAGTAGGCTATGAAAAACAAGTAATACAGGTTTTTGGGTTTTATGTACCACACACACGTCACACTGCACATACAGACACAAATATATATATATATATAAAAAAACAGATATATATATATATATATATATATTATATATATATTGTCAGTGGTGGCATTGAATAATGGTGTGAGTTAATATCAGAACATGATAACGCAAACCCTGAACATCCGAACATAGAATAGGTGAGCTACATCCCTCAGGGTTGGGACGAACGGCAATCACAGTTGTAAAGCCTACTAGAATTCACAATCATAATGATGCAGGATTCGAATCCCGTTTCAGAACGTTTGTGGGACTAGGCTTCTACGGTGGATTCTTTTCCCAAGTCACTTCACTCAGATTGTATTTTCTAACAGAATTATATGACTTAATCCACTAAGTGATGAGAAAAACTGTTCAGTCTGTTTTACAATAAGTCATATATAAAGATATATATATATATAATATATATATTATATATATATATATTGCAGTAGTGCATTGAAGGAAGGAGTGTCTTAAAATGTTCGAAATATGTCAGTTACATCCCTTACGGGTTGGGAACACGCGGCAGAGTGTTTAGCCTACCAGACTCGCGATCATATAAGGATATAATGATGCTGTTCGAATCCTGCTTAGACAAGGCGGGGTAGGCAGACACGGGGCGTCTTTTCCTAAGGTGCTCACTCACTTTGCCTCTGCATGATATAACCTTTAGTTGGTGATGTTCCATTAAACATCAAACATTCAATATAAATCTCTGAGGAATTACTTAGTAAACGTATTCATACAACCTTAATTTTTAAAACTCAGTTATTAGTTAGTGAAAACTTTAGAAGGTTGCAGTTTATTCGGTTTCAACTCCGATAATTGTGATGAGATGATGTGATGATGATGATGATGATGATGATGATGATGATGCAACTACAATTATTCTACACTCTTTGTTATTTAAAATGTATGAAATGAAAATATCCCCGTTCATTATAATGGTAATGGCAGTAAATTAGATTCATTCCTTGTAATTTGGCAGGTCTAAGCCGCAAGTGTACCACACTCAGCAATGTATGAAATTGGAAAATTTCCAGGACTTCCGAGTTGAATGATATATGTGAAAAGCTGTCTCTGTATTTTCGACCCTGACAATTCACACCAAAATATATTAATCAATCCAATGAACATTTAACTTAATTACAGCAATACAATATTATATTTCACATGTGTTTATTTTATCTGAAGCATCTAATTATCTTGGAAAGAAACACAATGTGACTGTCAGTTCTACTCACTGCCTAGATCGATGTGTTTTCAGATCGGTAATGATAGCGCTTAAATACAAAGAGCGTGAAGTATTTAATTATTCGTATTATTAAAAATGAAGGAATGAATAATTAAATAATCAACGAAATTATATTTAATGTTTATCTATATCATTCCTTTCATTAAATTCAAACTGTTCTCAGGCATATTTGTATATAATATTTGAACGTAGCTTATCTCTTCAATTATATTTGATTTAAGATTTAAGCACAGCCACGATCCATCTAAATTAATAATTACAAAAAGCATATATACATGATATCATTTTAGTTAATTACAGGTAGACAACTTTCCTGTTTATAATTAAATCCTCGTCTCATTGTATCCACACATTTTCATCCAAGTGAACAACAACACTGTAATGTAAAATACTAGAATTATTGCCTAAGTACACTACTTAATTAAACACTGTGTATATGTATGTATGTTTATATATATATATATATATATATATATATATATACATATATATATATATATATATATATATATATGTGTGTATATATTATAACGGAGTACTAAATCTCATACTTCGCTGATTTTAGGATAAAACAACTGAATAAGCGTCGTGCCAATAAGTCACCTACAACATACAAACGTATATCACGTAAACAATCATGAAAATGCAGAATTACACAACAACAGCTGTTTTACATTAGCAAATATTTAGATCAGATCTCTCAGACATTTTCTCACTATATACAATTATCTTTTAAGCATGAATCGGATAATGTGCATTGACCTTCGTCAGTGACCTCTTCCTGTTACCTTCGTGGTCTCTATGACCGGTTTTGCATATCAGTGGAAGTGTGATTTCATTTATTATGTGTATTATATTTACTGCTGAGTCTATTGGATGGATTTTGTCCGTATACCAACCGGGCACAAACGAATATGTGATTATATTGTCTTTCAGCTTAGCAAGCAGCTTCGAAATTATAGGGAGCGGGGCACTAATTCATTTTCCGTAGATATCAATGTAAACGTTTGAGAAAATAAAGCCATTCTTTGCATTCGATGACTAAATTCGCAACGCACGTACGTTAAGAAAGCGAACATATTATGACCAATAAAATCTATATGCTTTGGGTCATTTTCTTGCGATAAATGTGTCATAAGCCGGATATCGATACAGCTATTTTAATCATCAGTTTGGCACCGGGTAGGCATATACAATTTTAACCTGTCCAGACAGATGGGAAATCGTGTACTTGCACAGACAGGATCTATGGAAAGTTGAAAGTGCTGACACAAGTCTCGGGAAATTAGAAACCTTTCAGGGCGATATTACAGCCAATGACCCGATCTCAAAGTATTAAGCGAGGTTTCGAATTTTCCTCTATTAAGAGACTGATATCGTATATTAAAATGCAATTTTACAATAATCAGCCGTATTAAAGAACATTTCACTAGCAATATATGTGTAAAAACGATTTGTGTCTCGCAGTCACGGTTTAGTAGTATATCAATGATATATCCTGGGCCACTGGGTATAAGTTATGAGTCACGTTTTGGGGTTTGTGGCCAATTTGAACAAACATGACTCAGAAACACTGTTTTAAAACACTTTTCGAGAAAATACCACATCTTTAAACTGTATTCCTAACACTTTTTACTCATTTTTATTTTGGGCCAGATGTAGCTAAAACACAAAACCACGGTTGTCATAATTGTACAAAAATATGTACCATTTGTCATCAAAATGTTATGAAAAATCACAGAGTATATCCTCAGTCACTTGAAACATGGCGTCACCTATTTTATGTCGTTTCTGCTATATTTGAAAAAAAGACAAAAAACACTGAGGTAGCCTTGAAATATTTATGAAAAAGACGCTATGTCATATAGATTAGCTCGTACCTTTTTTCACCTAAAATTATTAAATTATTAAAAGCCGACGCATACCGCTTTACCTCTGATTTTAATGGTCAGTGGATTTATTCGTTATGAAAACTTGTATATGAAATACATCATGGAATTCATATCTAAAACATAAAAAACAAGTTGCACATCTCACTTTGGTTTACTCTTGTTGTACAACTAATGTTAGTATCACCAGCCAATACAGGAATAGCATATATATTTAACACGACGAAGATATATTATACAGAAAACGCATATTTTATATACAAACCATTACTGATTATTACGGGTCCAAGAACTTATTAGAAAATAGAGAGGGAAATGACTAATACAGGAAACATATTAGGGAGACATATGGTGTAATAGATAATGTTGGACACGATACAGTTCTGAGCATTATATCTCTCTAAGAATACCGGAAGAAAAATAATGATGGATCGATATCTTTGCACGAGTTAGTAGCAGACTAACACCTGAAGTAATAGCGCAGATATATTATAATATTAAATCGTATGTGATATATATTTTAACTGCTCAGGTTCAAATATAACAATTATTACACGGTCCGTTTCTACTGTTAAAACACATTAAAAAAGTTGTTTGAAAAATGCATTTTAGACAAACAGGACTTTGACTGCGAGATTTCAAGATTTAGATTGCAGAAATATAGTTCAAGTTCAAAAGTTAGACTAACCTATGTAACCTGTGGTGATGGTATATTTTTGTTACCATGCGATATGTTTATGAAAATATGTAGCACAGTAGGCTCCAAGAACAATTTCCAAGAGTCCCCACATTTTTCAAGGAACAAATCCTATCATAAATACTTAGGTGATAAGGAATATAACTTAAAAAGCTGATACAAAATCGTCAAATTGAAAACAGCAAAAACGGTGAAAACGAAATGATTAAATTTGCCAGCCTGAGTGATGTTAATGAAACAAAGAATGAGTATGAACAAAGAAATGACAAGAAAGATGCATATAAGAAGAATACAAATTGATAAGAACGGTAAATAAGGTAGAAATAATACAATGGTCATGAGAGAAATGAACACGCGTTTATAATTATGTATATAATTGCATGAAGTCATGTAATTTGTGTTTCTAGTTTGCTCTTTATTTACTGCCGCTGTTTTCTAGAAATGTTGTTTCTCATTTACCCTTTTAGTTACTAAAAACAAACCTTTTAATATAATTGCAGTGAACAATCCCTATCGTGTCAGAATTATCAAAAATGTGTTATCAGATATGAAAGAGATAACTTTTACGGTGGATGATAAACCACAGCTGATTATACTAATACATATATGCTGCTGCGGGGTTTTTTTTCAGGTAACTTAAACAAATAATCACCAATATTGTTCATGCCTTTTTTAAGTGTTTCTATGACAAAATCTGTGGGACTCCGGTGTCAATGCTAACTACGTTGCTACCTGCACCAGACCCAAAGAAGAGAGTACCTGACAGCCTGTTTAGCTCGCCATCGTCACAGCGACGTGAGACGTGTCACACCTTCAAGGGAATTCTGAATAGGATGCAATACTTTTTTGGAAAATCCTCTGTAACAAAGAAAATAAATCTCTCAGGATGCAGATGCAATTATATTTCATTAAATAAAACAAACAAATTCCAAATCTAAAATTACACCAGAAAACAAACAAGAAATTATTTTACTGTATCATAGCAATTAATTAACGACTATCAACTTCCTATTTTCCTAAAAGTTATGTCTTTGAATAAAAACATCAAGTTATGTTAAGAACCAAATAACCAATTAACCAGAAGTAGACGAGTATACTTGAAAAGTAGGAGGAAATCAATCTTTCTGAATAATACTCAAATCGTTGTGAATCAGTTCAAATAAATAAAAAATTTCTAATGTTAGGCCATAAATGTAAAAAAAGTCAAGGTTCAAAGTGTGAAGACTTCTTTCCAAACATAATTTTCCTAGAGCATGAAGTACGCAGCGGAATCCTTTATAACAACAAAACTATTATTATATTCACAGGCAATAATTACACAATTAATACTAATCAATTGCTACTATTAAGAACACTTTCATATTTGTATTTCCTAGATATAAATTAATAATAAAGGTCAAATAATCCATGGCACTCTGCATTTTACAATTTCAAACAATAATAATTAAAGAAAAATAGCAATTATTGCGAATTTTTTAAAATATAATATTGAAATTACTCTAATGCTTTTAGACTATTAGCATATACTAAAATAATTTAAAATCTACAAAGAAACAGATGGTAAAATGTAGAATTTACAATGAATATTACAAGTGCATACCTGTAACGTCGATTGCATACCTGTAACGACGAGTACATATCTGTAATGACGAGAATAATAGCTCTCGGATAATGCAGATGCAGTTATGCTTGTATCTGATTCCAGGGAACCATTTATATAGACTCCTCTGTCCGGATTGTGCAGAGTCTCACCCAAAATGACATAGTGAAAGGTGGCTAACGCAACCTTTGGTTGCAGAAGCTCTCACGCACATTCCTAAGTTTACAGGTAGAACAAGGCACACGATCAGACGTAAAGCACAGAAACTCTCTTACGCGACATATCCAATATTATATTTATTTGATTTAAATAAAGGAATACAGAAGAAAGTCGACCGACTTAATTGTTTTACGCTACTAAGTAGTATCTGTCCCAAACTGCATAAACAGTAGAAGAGAGAGAGAGAGAGAGAGAGAGAGTCGACTGACTTATTTAATATATGTTTCCACTGAAAGCAACAATACGTTCCCGCAGCATTCACCCAGTATGTAAATTTAACTTTATCAAAAATGTGTAGCAAACTCAGTCGTAACAGTTCAAAAGATGGAAACAATGTTGCAGTTGCCTCAATTTTCCCCCAGAAATTACAGCAATACTGAAATCGTTGGATTTAAGTGAAACCTCTAAAAAAGCAAATTTCAGAGCGAAACAACACGTTTTGAGGCGTATAATCAGAAAATAAATGTACTAAAAAGAACTTCACAATATGATTATGTGTGTGTTGAAAATTCTGGCAACACACCGTTTACACTACATTTAATTGAAACAGAGTATACACACTTTTTTGACTTTATTGTCTTTATCTGTCCAACATTTATATTGTTGTTGCTGTTATTCGTCCTTCGAGTTTGAAGATGACCAGACAATTGCTTTTTTAGAGATGACAATGTAGTTATAATAGTTCCTGGTTATAATTTAGATAAATGGCAAGAAGTACTTATTAGTATATAGCAGGAAGGTAATATTTTTTTCTGATAGACAATTGTGCGAATTTAGATGATCTAAACATAAAGCATCTAATCTAACTAAGTTAGCATTCAGTGATATTATGGAATATATATTTGTGTGTTAGTGCAAATGTATAATCATGACATAAAAAATCTTGGTGCAAATGTTATATTTGTAATGGTCTTTTACTCAAAAGAAAAGAAATGTACCGAAAATATGTCTGAGGCAAATAATGTAGCACCAGTGGTAATGAGAGATGAACTAGTTGAAAAATAAAATAAAAAGGAAAAAAAAACTTGTAATGAGACTGAAATACCCTTTTGATTACAAGGTGTTAGATTAGATTAGGCTCCAAAGGATTGAACAAATAGCTAGTTAAGAGTAGCCACGAGGCAATGTATTGATGCTCTCAACTAAAAAACGTTTATGATCATATCGTAAAAGAGCAACCTTATGTATCGTGATATTGTGCATCTTATGATCGTAGTATGTAAATAAATTCGTCTCTTGGTGATTTATAGTTTGGTTAAAATGGCAATCTTTGTAGTTGTCTATATTTAGATTATTTTAAGTACTGATCTTTTAATTCTCTTTCTTGCCTTTATTTCATCTATGTTAATCCTAACAGCATTTAGCTTGCTTCTTTCTCCATTTTTAATGCAGAAATTACAGCCTCACTTACATCTTGTAACTACACTGAAACCTCTTGAAAAAAAGGGAATGTTTTTATATATTTATTCGGATTGACTTTCCTTACTGAACGCCTTGCAAAATCTTAAACCTGACAACACGTTAATATCCTAGATGTAACAGGTACACGATCTGATAGAATCTGGAAAAAGGGTTTAATGTTCTGTTGTCTGCCAAGTGACAGTCTTATTAAATGTAATGAAAAGGCAAATAATGCAACCATAGCAACCTTGAATCATCCGTTTCGAAATATTAGATTATATTTACTGGCTTCAGTTTTTATATAAATTAGCATGTTCTTCATATTTGGCATGTTCTTCATACATGACATAATATGTGGAATTAACACATTCACAAACAAGCTTCGGAATATCAAACCCAATATTGGAGAGTGGTATCTCTCATATAGAACAAATCATAGAGATGAGGTGGCATGGTGCTGATCGCATATCGGACACACACACAGACACAGACAAACACACACACACACACACTTGATTCATTCATACCTCCTGAAGGGTGATCTTCGACCAGAGCACGCACCCTGCTAGTGTCCATTGACAGTGGAACAAACTCTTGTCGAATGTGTTGACTTCAACTCCGTGATACAGAATTAAATGAGTCTGAACTATTTTTTACCTTTATAATTCATTTTGTAAACCTTTAACAAAATTGTATCATCTTTACGTTTTTATATTTTATCTGGTGGTACTTCATCTTTATTATTATTTGGAAGGGTGTATCGTATTATCAATTTTGTGCAGTTTTTCATTTTGATACTTTTACAACTTTTACTTTTAATATGCACCATATGGCCGTTGCTGTGCTGACTTGCCGTTAAACTCTAATACACACATGTATACAATACATACATATATACATACATACATACATACATACATACATACATACATACATACATACATACGTACATACATACATACATACATACATACATACATACATACATACATACATACATACATACATACATACATACATACATACATACATACATACATACATACATGCATGCATGCATGCATGCATGCATGCATGCATGCATACATACATACATACATACATACATACATACATACATACATACATACATACATACATACATACATACATACATACATACATACACACATATATTCTAAGTCCAATAAATTCTTGAATTGGAATACCATCAGTTCATCCATGGAAAGTTCCAATATCTGAAATTATTATCACTTTCGTCGTCTCTTGTGTTGTAAAACTGAATATTTTCTTTTACATCATTGTACAGTCAATCTTTTTAAAATTTAATATATATCGAATCTGTATCAGTCACTAACAGTTTCTTTTTATCACCATTTTCGGTTTTACCTTGTTGGTGCAACAGTCAATCATTAGCAGCTTTCTTACCAATATAAATTAAAAGACACAATAAATTAGCCTCGTTAACTTTACTTTCTTGTTTTTTTAAATTAACTAATACAATTTATTACTTATTATTGTTCTCGTTGCAAATATAATATTTTTACATGTTTCAAATATTTATTTTCGATTTGATCTCTACATAAATGTCGATGTGTTTTTCGATGTCAACATTTTTCATTAGTTTAAAGAAATCTTTTAGAAAGTCATTTGTTTCTTTCTTACGAAAATGTACAATATGTTACTGAACCTGTTATGAAGAACTTAGACGAGGAAACACTGATCTAATGATCTTCACAAAATTTATTTATGCAGTCTAGTCCTATGGAAACTATAGTCTGATTGATTTAAGGTCAAGGGAACATTGTTCTGTTTTTTGTTTTTCTGTAGTTTTTTGTGTTTTGTTGTCAGGATGTATTTGAGATTTGTTTTCAATTACTTATTGACTCAATAATACTTTCAAAATCACAATATAGAACAAAAAGAACCCCATATTAGTGCTAGAAGTTTTACAATTTGATACTTTTCTGGAATTATGTCCATTGTGTTATCTATTTGGTGGCATACTATTCCAATAGTATGAATCCAGAATAAAAACAAGCAAGACACTTCTTACACAAGTTTTCTTTTTTCATTCATCTTTACTGATTTGAGATTATACTAATTTTCAAAGATCCTTTATTCTACAATAATGATCATTGTTTTCTCCCTCATCAAATATTTGTGTATACATATTTACATGACTGTGTCTTCCTGTTTAAGTTATTCTAACCAGTCTTACTACTGGTTCATATATATGTATATATATATATATATATATATATATATATATATATATATATATATATATATATATACATATATGTTGAACATTTATTCATCCAATATTTATATTCACTTAGGATATATCGTTGTGGCCTTTACTAATGATCACTTGCTGGGCTTATAATAGATTATATTGCATTAAAAAAAAACATTTAAGTATGGTTTTGTGTTTGATCCAATTTATCTCTAGTGGTCGAAATATATCAATGTGCAGAGTTAATAAATTTAATTTAACAAAGCAAAAAAAAAAGAAGAAAAAAAAAAAGAAAAACATTGCGAATCAATATATATTTTCTTTTTAAATTGTGTACCTTGCATATCAAAGCATAGTTTAATTCCTTCTTTCTATTTCACTTTGTTAATTATGTTTATAGGCGTAGTTCTATGATACCAATCTAAAAAAATGTATACATGTATAATGCTATATTCTCTCAATCCTAGTCTAATCGATACATGTGTCTAGACATTTACTCAACCTGATTATCTAATTTATCTACGTATTATTTTCCATAAGTACTCTCAACCTCTTAAAAAACAAATCAAACAAATCCTGATTAGTTTCTTCTCCCGCTTTAAATTATATTCATTTTGAGCATCTATTAAATTAGTCTCATAACTTCCCACGGATAACTTTAGTTTGAATTTGAATAATGCATTTTCTCGATTATTAGATCAATAGGATAAAGGAGAAGCAAATAATACAGCTGTAAACATTATTGGAAGAATGCCGTTTCAAGACCTAAGTATCTCTTACGGCAATGATGGTATGCTTAGACTGAACATCATTTGTGTGCGGTTTAAAGATGTATGACTACCAACGTATGTGAGAACAATTAAGATAGAGAAAAGCATACTTAACTAAAGACTGAGAAAGTTGTGATCAGGAGGTGGTAATGCCAAAAAAATAAAAAAAAAAAATAAATAATTACGTGTACTGAAGCTAATCAGTGTATCGCATGCGGAAGGAAAGTTAGAATTCCGCTCGATTTTTAAATACTGACAGCCCATTGCCCATTGCATCCTTTTTATCATACGGGACTTTAGATTTATAAGTATACAAGCAGAAGCATCTGAAGCGATACAAGGTACGAACCAATATTATGAACTGGACAATATTTGTCTCCTGTATTACATCGCAACTTGTGGCTAGTTATAATTGGTCGACACTTTTTTTGAAGTCGTCTGCTTCAGAGATAAAATGTGGTATTTATTATGGATTTTGATGTGCTGAATTCAAATATGACAATTAAAACACCTGATTGGCTAATGTTTCCAAGATATTTACGTTTTTACATTTTACGTCTGTTAATATTGTGTACATAGTAGAGATTTAATCATAAATTGTAAACCTAGGTTTTTTCATGTGTTTATGGTTGCTTTACATGATCATATTTCACCTCTCCTGTTTATGTAACACTTTATAAAACAGCAAACGGATTATATAAATACAAATATATTGAAACAAAAGTAAAAAAAATATTATGTGTATATACATACATAGTTTAGTCCTTATTCAGTGGCTACTCGGCGCTTCTTGGCTTGTCTCTTGTATTCATTAAATGGAGCATCTCTTGTTACTGTCCAGCAATAGCCTGCACGCATTGATGGGTTCCATTTGCCCTGATAGCGTTTCTCCATCGTTGCAATGTCCTGGTGAAATCGCTCGCTTGTTCGGCGCTCACTGCTCCGCAGTTCGGTGGAAAAAAATCTAGATGAGAGTGCAAAAAATGTATCTTTAGTGGCATGTTGCAACCAAGGCTCTTGTATGCCTTGAGGAGGTTTTCCACAAACTCCCTGTAGTTGTCTGATTTGTTGTTTCCGCAGTTCGGTGGAACAAAATCTAGATGAGAGTGCAAACAAATGTGTTGCCATTAACTGCAAGGCTTTACATGCCGTATTGTCCTCGCCACGCATTATTAACCTTTGCTATAAGTCTGGAATCTTTCTATTGACTTCTTCGAAATCATTCTTCCTCTGTAATTGTGCATGACTATCACGAACATATACTAGTCTATCTTCTATTTTTTTCACACGAACTTTAAAACTCTCCTGCTGTTGTAGTTGTAATTGTAAAGTATTGTAATTTACATAAGATTTATTTCTTTCCTCATCGTTACTCACTAAAGCTGATATTTGAACATTTATCCTTTGTTGAATTGGTTGCAAGTATTGCTGTATATTTTCCACAGGTCTTATGCATGTTTCAGATCAAACGGGTTGTAAAGCTTGTAAAGCACTTTCGATAGTAACTAATCTTTGGGTAAATATATCTCGAGCATCTGAAACATTCTTCTTGCTATCATCTATTTCTTTCTGAAGTTTTAACATTATAGTAGCTTTTCGTGTGAATATCGTATTCACAGCTGTTCATTTTGTATAAAATACTTCTCTCCATGCTTCTATATATGTCAAAGTTGGGGGCCGGTATGGATGTCAATGCATGTTTAACATTATTGGTCGGTATGGGAGTCATAGGTGAATTTGACATTAGGATGTCACATTGGGGATCATATGGAAATTAAACATTGAATGCAATCCACATCCTTACTGCTCTGAGTGAGCCTAAAACACATTTATGATATAAGACTTCATGTAACGTTTATAATCCAAGATTGCAGAGCGTCAAGAGCTTAGGTCAAAGGACAAAGGTCACGACGTATCTCAACACCGTTGTGCATATTTTGCTGACGTCATGGCCGGCAATATATTTTGCTCAACTGAGGTTTTTTTGCGAAAGCTGATTGGAATAAAATGCGCATAAGAAATGACAAATGTCTGATTTTTTGTTCATAAGCAATACATATAAATGTTACGCATGCGCAACATAAAAAGTTTAAACAAAACATTTACAATACTGTACCAAAAAGAAACAAGCAGAACAATTTAATTAAAAAAATTGTACCACACACACGTTACCAAGAAAACATTTTACCTAAAAGATTACGTTAAACAAAATCAAATGTAATAAATACAAAACCAGTTTGTAGATAGACAAACGTATGCATGCATATAAACAGTCATATACATACACACAGTAGGACAACCATAAAACCCTGCAATTCTGCATACAACCATACATGCTTTTATTCAACCCTACTTACCCAAGGTGGGGTGAAAGGAAAGGGTATGAGTGCTGACACTTACACTTGCACTCAAACATACAATCAAAAGCAGCTATGCTATAATACATTAATAAATGACATTCGAATGGGGAATTAGGTTTCTATTGAAGATAACAATATAGAGACATATGCAGGCCTAAAACAAAGATAAACACATAGTTTGGTATTTTTGAGTAGCATCTCTGTTACTAGACATCTCTGTGGCAGCATATGTTATAATTATTTTCATTTATTATTTTATTCTTCTCATCCAATTTAATTTGCCCCACAAATTGATTAAAATTTGTAAATAAATCTGGACTTATGGGATCGTAATATATATATATATATATATATATATATATATATATATATATATATATATATATATATATATATATATATATATATATATATATTAGTCTTGGTGGTTAGTGTCCATATGCTCGTCGGCTATTATTTAGAGCGAAGACGCCCCGTGCTACTCACGTAGCAAAAGCTAATGTTATTTATTTAGAATTAATTATTACAATATTGCAATACTTATTACAAATTTATACATAATGCTCACCTTAGTTCTTAAATGCTCTCCTGTGCGCTGGACATATGAAATAAACCACTTTTCCACCCAAAGAAGGATGGAGCAGTTTTATTTCCAGACCTTAGTGCACTATCATAATTTAGAAAAAACATATTCTACATTTACTGCACATACAAGGTACTGTGTTGTGCTTTGTCACACTACAGTAGTCTTGTGTGATTTTTCTTCTTCATTTTGCATACACGAGATTTTGCGTCATACTTTGTAGTACTTTGACTGTACTTTTAATTGTATTTTAAATTGTGAACGTCTTTTTTTTGGAACGTTGGTTTCTTATGCAAATATATTTTATTTGTAATCAAATGGATACAATAGGCGCACTATGTAAGTTTATTCTGTTTTAATATTTTCTATAATTTCTCCTTTATTTCATCCGGTATTATGTAATTGTCATCAATAATACAATCTACAGCTTTTTTGTCTCGAGTATAAACACAACATTAAACCTTGTGATTTCACCGAAGTCACGAACAATTACATTATATATTTACACTATGACCCATATTGATATTTCATAATACCTACTACTGAATGATAACGTAGATTGGTTGCTTTCTTTTTTAAGTCATTTAGGTCCACATAATCGCTTATTAGAAACAAAGTATTTGTTTGTCGTTATATAATAATGAGGAATGCTAACCATTTATCGAATTTATCACCAGGATCTATTACAATTAAATTATCGTCTCCAAAATGTCAATGTTGTTGTTGTAAGTGTTATTGCACATACGTGTTGGGCAGATATTATAAAAGTAATCAGATCCAAACTGTGTTTCCACAACTAGTAACACCACATATAAGCACAGTATATGTGTATTTTAAGTCCTTTGAATTACCAAATCATAATATACATTAGTTGGTTGTTCTGAATATATACCTGCGCAGCAGAAGCAAAGTAAATATGCATTATATGTGTATCCATATTTTCTTTTATGTTTATCTGCAGACGTATTCCCTGCTGCATACTAGCTAACGTATGCCTGTTCCATGCAATGTTATAGTGTGTACTGCTGATGATGAACAATATACAGTGGTGATCCGTGTACATATTGTTTACATTAATATTAATAATTTTAATGTGTGTGTGAGTGTGTTTCATAAACAAATAGTTAGTTGCTTCTCTAAATTAATGCCTTGATAATAAAATATGTTTGGTAATCCTTCCAGAGCAGCCATTATTTTTTTATTCCTAGATTCAAATACTTCTCATAATTAGTTTATGTTATGCTTATTGAGTGTCAAGACTTATTTTCGGCTCAGTCTTGATGAATAAAGTATGATATATGTTAATGTAGTACTGCCAAGTATATAAAAATGTTCTCTCTCTTTTGATACAATCATACAAGAAATGCATTTCACGTATGTACTTATCTTTCACATAACAC
This sequence comes from Margaritifera margaritifera, assembly GCA_029931535.1. NCBI lineage: Eukaryota > Metazoa > Mollusca > Bivalvia > Unionida > Margaritiferidae > Margaritifera > Margaritifera margaritifera. Next base: position 125,293 of record JAQPZY010000377.1, on the reverse strand, counting down.
TGGTCTACGGCCAAAATGTTTCCGCAATAAATGTTGTCAAACGTGACTAATTATGGGTCACTGAGAACGAAAACGATACTTTAAAATGTTTGTTGGCTCTAGTATTAAAGATATTATACTGGGTCAGTATATATGACCCTTGACTTGGGAATGGAGGAGGATAAGTGAGTTATAAAGGGAAGGAATCTCAATTTAAACCAGAAATCACTAAAATACATCTTTGACTGGGTCTATGAATAAATCTATGAGCGGGTTTGGACAGTACTTACTTTTTAGGCAAAACAATGAATGATGCAATCTGAATTTATTATTGCATCATACATGATATGAATTACATCATGTTCTTCCTAGAAGTCATGGATGATGCAACCATAACTAAGCTTAGATCACTCTGCTGAAGAAATTGCCCTAGATCAGCTCTACAAATCATACAGTGTCGTGCTCTCTTATTTGTCAGTGTTTGATTTTTGCAAAGGGACACATTTCTGTTTAGCCAAAGTGAGCAGAGATGCCTCGTACTTGTGTGAACAATGCAGATAACTTCTGCCATGTTTGTGGTGAAGTGACTTTTGCATCACAAAAGAGCAGTATAACCATTATGGTTGAGAAAGTCTATCACCTTTATTTTGACTGCAAAATTGGAGATCAGGACAAGAGGTGGCAATTGTTACTTCTGCATGGTGCCTCCAGTTGGGAAAGGTGTGTCAAAGAAGAAAAAGTGGACAGTGCATTATCCAAACATTCCGTCAGCTATACGCCCAGTACCTCACAGAGAAGGACTGCCGGTTCCTGATGCACCAGAATCATTCTCACTTGAGTAAGACGAAGAAGAGGAGGAGGATGAAACTTCTAGTCCTGAACCATCAATGTCACATGACCCATATTTTCTCCCATCCTCCTCCTCTGAACCACACCTCATTACACAAGGTGAACTGAATGACCTTGTCAGGGATTTGGAACTACACAAGAGTAAGGCAGAGCTTTTTGGCTCCAGACTACAGCAGAGGAAACTCGTGGCAGGTCATGTTAGGGTTTCCATGTTCCGTGCCCGTCAAAAGGATCTTGTCCCATTCTTCTTCATGGAAGGTGATCTTGTAGCATGCAACAACATCGATGGTGTGATGGCAGCCCTCAACATCATTCATGATCCAGATGATTGAGGACCGTTCATTGATTCATCGAAGGCGAGTCTTAAAGCTGTTTTGCTGCATAATGGGAGTGTCATCAATTCCAGTTGGTCATGCAGTCCCTATGAGGGAAACCTATGAAAACAGGAAACAACTTTTGAGGTGCATAAACTATGACCAATATCAGTGGCAGCTTTGTGGCGATTTCAAGGTTCTTGCTCTCGTCCTTGGTCTGCAGACTGGATACACAAAGTACTGCTGTTTTCTCTGCGAATGGGATAGTCGAGGAGAGAGATTCCCACTACATCAATAAAGATTGGCCACTCCGACAGTCATTGGCACCTTGGATTAAAAGTGTTCAGCATCAACCACGTGTTGAACCAAGGAAGATTTTGTTTACACCCTTGCACTTCAAGCTGGGTCTGATGAAGAACTGTGTCAAGGTCATGGACAAAACTCAAGCAGCTTTCAAATACCTCCGTGGAAATTTCCAAGGTTAAGTGAAGCTAAGATAAAGGAAGGTGTGTGTGCTGGTCCTCAGATTCGTGAACTTCTTCGAGATGATGCGTGGAAAGGAAAAGACGGCATGGAAAGCCTTCTAGTTTGTGGCAACGCATTTTCTCGGAAACAACAAGGCAGACAACTACGGGGAGTTATTGGAAAACCTCCTCAAGGCATACGAAAGCCTTGGTTGCAACATGTCACTAAAGATACATTTTTTGCACTCTCATCTAGATAGTTTTCCACCGAACTGCGGAGCAGTGATCGACGAGCACGGCAAGCGATTTCACCAGGACATTGCAACAATGGGGAAACGCTATCAGGGCAAATGGAGCCCATCAATGCTTGCAGACTATTGCTGGACAGTGACAAGAGATGCTCCATTTAATGAATACAGGAGACAAGCCAAGAAGTAGACACTGAATAAGGACTAAACTATGTACTTATATATACATAATAGTTTTTGACTTTTGTTTCAATATATTTGTTATTTATATAACCCTTTTGCTGTTTTGTAAAGTGTTACATGAGCACGACCGGTGTAATATTATCATGTAAAGCAACCATAAACACATGAAAAGACCTAGGTTTAAAATGTATGATTTAAACTCTACTATGTACACAATATACATAGACGTAAAATGTAAAAACTGCAATATATTGGAAACAGTAGCCAAATAGGTTTTTTAATTGTCATATTTGATTTCAGCACATCAAAATGCCTAATAAATAGCACATTTTATCACTGAAGCCGACGACTTCGAAAAAATTGTAGACCAGTGTATAATCAACAACTTCACGCAGCGGTGCAAGCCCTTACAAGTCAAAACACAAAATATTTCGAGGTGTTACCGTGTATTCGACCCAATAAGTTCCAGGTCCTGCTGAAAATTCATGTTAACGATGCCGGTTTCCCACGTGAGGGGGATCGTGGATGCAAGTTCATTCCACACGAAGACCCATCGGAAATATTGACTGATTTTGTCATCGCGGGTAAATCAAAATTGGTCAATGGACTCATTGCGGTGGTCAACGGCGAGACCGCAGCCGAAGATCTGTTCAGCTCCAAGTCCTCCCGCGTAGTCGAATACCCTCTTCCTTTTCTTGTAGACGCCTCGAGAAAAATTTGATATTTTTTCAACATTTTGTAACCGCGGGAATGCAGCCGCCAACAGCGCTGGAATCGCCGCGAGAAATGGAAATATTCCGCCTTCATGTTGCATCGCGGCAACCCCTGCTTCTGACAACTTAAGAATTATCCCCAGGTGTTGATGTTTAGCTGCTTCGAGCCGTTGCGCCTGCTTCGTGTGTTGGAAGCCCGCTGCGATATCTTCCCGTGCGGTCTGTCGCTATTGAAACATATATTTGACTCGTTTGCAAAAGCCTATGTAATCGCGGAGAAATTCCAGTTCTTCTTAGGCAGCTTCGCTATAACGTCGCTGGCGGCATTCTCTGTTTTGACATTATATACATTTATCGTGATCGTTACATTTCTTCACATGTTCGCGTCCAGACCCGCGAGTTACTTGTTTCCTACAGCGTCAATCGTGAGGAAAAAATACCGGTCTCGGGTGACCTCCTCGAACATAATCCGAAACTCGTCCCACGAAGGGTCGGCGGCACACCAGTTCCAATGAATGTTTGCAAGGCCATGTGTGTCGACCCCACAAAATATCATCAACATGTTGCCGTTGTGCCGGATAACTTTGGACACGTGATTGTATCGTTGTGTCACATAGATCGAGTCTGCTTTTTTGAGTCGGCCCGGGGAAAATATTTTCGCTGGGTTTTATTGGCGGTCAAGCATCACATCGTCGTACACGACGTCAATGGTAGAGGCATCTTCGATCGTGGAAAAAAGAAACTGGATCGCAGCTTCGCTGGTCACTGACGAGTACGTCATAACACGGCTGATCGTCCGCGAATGGTGCAATCACTTTCAACCGAATCCCTTGCCAACCATCGCATGATCAAATTCAGCAACAGTTGGGGTTTACCGGATCCGATTGGGCCAATGACCAGGACTATGCTTGGGCGGTCAGGGCTTCGCCGACGCAGATAAGTCAATGAGCTTTTCAAATCTTTGGCGATTTTTCTCTTTCGCGATGACATGTTGAATGGCACTTGTCGTATACTTATCAATATGTCTTCATATTGTGTGCGATGCCGCATCAAAACTCGGAACCACATATTCAACTCGGGTTATAACGCATAATGGTAAAAATGGAATCGCTAGAACTTATTTCCGATTTGGCACAAATAAGTTTATGTTTGTGTGAACTTCTAGGTCGAGGTCCCATAAACAAAATCGGCGGGGATATCGCTACTGCGTTAACGAAACTCCCCGGGGTACCGTGTAGTAAATATCCTGGTGAAACGCATATCCCTGGATACAATAACTGCGGGCCTGGAACACGGTAGTATGTAAAATTTGATTCCAATAACCCACCAAAGCCCAGAGAAGAACATGTAAACCGCGTCGATGCTGCATGTTGCCGACATGATCTCGTGTACAAAACATTAAGCGATACACGTGCGCGTCAAAAAGCGGACGTGTATCTCATCCGTGACTTGAATGCAATTGCGGGACCGGCTGTCAGAGAAAGACATGAAGGCAAAGCCTCAATATAACAAACATTGACTCGAAACTGGCCGCGATATACAACAGTCCGCACGTTTATTTGGAAGGGCGAAAAAGCCGCTGGAAAGTTAGCGAGCACGGCAAAAGTTTCCTTGCATGTCGCCAGAGCCTGGCTGACAGAACGAGTGTTGTGGTAGATGTATTTACCAGTGCCAAGGACAATTTCATGTGGATGATTTGATGTTTCGACGCTCAACGAAGTTCACCAGGCTTATGTAATGTTTCTCCCGCGTGATCAGATACTTGGCCGTGGACGCGGAGGTGGATGACAAAGTCGTCTACACACATACAAATATGCACTAACCGTCGTAGATGCTGCCAGCAGGTACGAGGAAGCCGAGCCGTTGACGTCCAAAGATTCAGCACGCGTTGGCCGCATCTTCTGCAGGTAGAAGAATAATTTGTCGGAACTGTTACTGCGTTGTTGGCGAAACACAACGTTCAGGTTTGTCGTGGACATGCCGGCGTGCATCGCGATCAAGCCATTGTGGAACGATTCAACCGCACACTTGCGGAACGATTGTTCCGACATCAGTACGCGCAGGAATTGTTGATTCACGATCGGTCGCGTAGGTGGGTGACGCGCACTTGGCCGGTCATAGCAGCATTGAACAACGAATGAATATACATGTGGACATGAATATGTATGTCATGCGTGTATGTATATGAAAGTATATGATGTCATGTAGTGATATAATGTTTATAAATATTTATGTTTTTAGTGTGTCAATCAAACGTGCCGCCATCAATTTATGTAACACAATTAAATACATATGTACGTATTTGCTGATGGTCAATCCGCTGAATAAAATTAAATATATATATACCGTATTTATCTACTTGAAGAATAATTCGCTTATAATTTCCTTCGCCCTTTCGTTTAGGACCAAGTTCAGATACACCCTATGAGAGTTGGCTATGTATAGGTGCGATTATGTTCGTCGCGACAATCATGAAAAGAATCCATCCTCTGTAACATTGTTAATATATACATGTAAGTAACACACTTTGCGCTTAATAAAAGTCAGCAATGACGTCACGCTTCACGTACGGGCATTGATTAGGTAATACAAGGCGATTAGTCATCAAGTATTAGCAAAATAAACAACTAAAGAAGAACGTAAATCCTGTTATTGCAAGCGCAAGAGGAAGGTAGGGCTTAAATTGCAAATAATGTATTTCATAATCTTGTTTGCAAACCAAATAAGCACACACATAAAATAAGGATTAAATATACCATCCGCCGTACAAAACTCAGGAAAGGTGGATGGGGTGTGGAAGCAGATTGCTTTGAAATTGAGGAATCTTGATTGGAACGATTGTAATATATTATCATAAGCTGTACAAAGGAATACAAAACAAGAATTGCAAATTTCTTAGCATTTTTAATTATTGATATGAACAACTTTACTGTCCAAAAAGCAAGTTATGCGCTATGAAAATGATTTAGCTACAAACAGCGCACGTGCATCGAGACCTACATCACGGGGAAACATTTGAATACCCTTGCAAAACAATCTATAGATGGTTAATATTATAATTACATGTTATGCACGTCATAATCGTACTACATGAGATGAATATCATCAGACTAACCATACCACATGACATGACTATCATCAGACTAACTAAACAGGATTTGCTAGCAACATATTAAGAACTCCATTCATGCTGTCGATGTTAAGGAGATATTTTTGTTTCTTGGGGTAGGCCCCATTTTTCCATTTCATTTAGCGTTTCAAATATGGCATCAATACATTTCCCTGACAATACTAAGGATTACTATAGTTTCCTGTATTCTATATATTTTATTAGCGAACATTTGCTTCCCCAGCTTCACGTGTAATAACTCTAGATTTACATTGTTATTCATAGTGCTTCAGTATTTTGTACCCGATAGTGATGCTCAGAAGTGCAGTTTGCGATGTTACAACATATTTCCTGATAACGGCCATATATGTTTTATATGTTTACATTTAAGGCTTTCTCACCTGGCGCATTACAATAAAATAATCAATTGTGTAATATTTCGGCAGTTAAAAGTGTATATGATTGAGCCAAAGGATTTCATGTTCCAATAGCATCGATGGGTTATGAGGAAAGACGCGAACTGATCCAGTTACTTGTTTCATATCTGTGTATCAACATATATCACTATTTTTGCATTCTGGGAACACAAATATGCAACAGTCCACATAATGTTAGGAGTGTAATATCGACATACAGTCGTATAGTATAGTCAATGCAAGTGCACAAATGGGTTAGTTCTATGATTTGAAGTGAGGTAATATGAAATTAAATTATTTGGGTGTGTACGTTGATGTATATGTGTGCGAGTATGTGTGTTTTCTTCATATATTGGTATTGTTAATACAACTGGAGGACCTATTATGGAAAATCATAAAGCACTAGCTGCCCTAGGTCATAATGGGAATTATTTAAGCTAAGCAAACAGCTTTTGTAATTAACGAATATATTTTTCAGCCACACACTCGAGCTTTTAACAAATTAAGTACTAGTATCAGTCTATCAGTCTAAGGCAAATAGTTCTTGCCAATATTGCATTAGGGATCAGAATTTTTTGCTTTTGGGGAAATCAAAAAACCAGGATGCAGATGATGGTATATGTCACTCAATATCGGTGCTTCTTATGATATCGCTAAATTCCCCAACATGGTTTGATCAGACACCCCAAGGCGGCCGAGCAACCAAGGAAACACTGCACAGAGATCAGTCGCTTGTTGTCCATGAACTTCTGTGTGCTAAATTGGCCTTTATAAAATCTAGAAAATTAGTAAAAAATAAAACAATCACATCTAGAAAGCTTCCAAAATAAATATATAATCGGTAAATTAAACACAAACCAACTAGTTTTTAGTTCTCCAGCAACATATATAGAGAAAAAAGCGGATTAATATCATTGTTATAGCAGTGGTACTGGGCTATGGTCACAAAACTAAGCACGCGTTTTACTTATATATTTAGGCACCGATGATTGAATTTTTATTTTATTTTTGCTTTTCTTAGGGACATCAACTAGACAATACGATAATTTGTTATGATGAAGCGGATTTATCAATGTTATACAACATTTAAGTGATATTATTTAACATACATGATCCTTGCCTTTCGTACTAAATTTGGGACTTACATAACCCTTCTTTAAACTATATGCTAATATTTGTACACATTACATATTTTGATTAGTTTACTGAGATACCTAAAGGGCAAATGTTGCAAAGCCCAAGATTTAATATAGTTTGTGGCAAACATATATTGGGAATCAGATCAGAAGGCATTACGCCGGTTATACAATACCTCAGTAGGATCCAAACTTGAATAGAGATTGATTGTGTAAGAAAACAGCTCGCAGGAAGTTAGACTTTGTCTGAAAGCATATGGAACTTTTCCATTAGAAAGCCCAAATTTTAGACTGCTTGAAACCTTCATATAGACAACAAGACATATGTGGAAGAAAAAATGTGACTTAGTCCGTGGGATGGCTACCCAACCGATTAATACATATGTCCATTGAATATTAGATATTTTTTTTTTTAAATCGACTTGAGGTTATCTGACACCCAACATCAGTGCTGCTTATGATACCGCTAAATTCCCCAAAAAGGAATGAGCAGACACTCCAAGGCGGGATAACAATCAAGGAAACACTGCACAAAGATCAGTCGCTTGATGTCCATGAACGATCTTAAACTTGTGTGAGAAATGTGTATTTATAAAGTCTAGAAAATTAGCAAAAACATGAAAAGGTCGCATGTAGAAATATGCCAAAATAAGTACATAAGCGGTACATTAAACACCAGCCAAATATTTATTGTTGATCTAGCAACATATGTAGAAAAAATAGCGGATTAATATCATTGTCGTATCATTTTACACTGTTGATCGTGTTTTTGTATTTTTTGTATTTTGCTTTTCTTAGGGAAATAAACTAGACTACACCATCACCTATTATGAAGATGTTTATTTATCGATGTTGTAAAACATTTAGGTGATAGTATCAAACAAACAGACATGTCCTTCGTACTCAATTTGGGATTCGCATAACTCTCCTTTCAACTGAATGGAAATATTTGTACGCAAGAAATATTGTATTACTTTACTTAGATACATCAGGGGGAATTGTATAATAACTCCAGATTTGACATGAGTCGTAGCACACACAGATTGCAAAGCACATCAGAAGGTATTGCTTCGGTTATGCAAGATTTCAGTAGGATCCAAACTTGATTCGAGATCGAATGTGTAAGAAACAGCACGCAGGGAATTAAATTTGCTTTGCAAACATATGGAACATTTTCATTAGAGAACCTATATAAAGACGCAAATAAACCATCGCTTTCTTTCTTTATACTACTAGACTATTCTCTAATCCATATAATCCCGCATGTATTGTCATTTTGACGCTCAAATATCAATCACTGTACGCTTAAAAACCAAACTTGAAATTCCATAATTTAGCATTGAAATTCGTCCTCATCTAGAAGCAGCAAAAGTCAAACTTTTTAATATTGCAAATTTATATGTTATAAATCACCAGCATGGCTTTCAAAGACTCACACCACAAAATATTTTTTGATCGTTTGCCAATTCAAAAAGTCATCAACCAATCCTATTCTTTCTCATAGCAAGTGCAATACAATCATAGCCTCGAATGGTGGACATGCGTCCCAATGGAATGATGGTTCTATAATACAGTGAATGTGCTTTCAACCAACTGATCCAGAAAGTGGTGTGGAGAAACTATTCCATCGTTCATTGATCCCGAAAGATGTGTTTACAAGATGACGACAACACAAATATCGCGAAGAAAACTCTCCAGACCCAACACGGAGAGTTCATGACTCAAACATATTTCGACGCTTGGTTTGTTTGTTTGTCGTAGGAGATATAGATAGAAATATAGAGAGACAGAGATGTGCGGAGAAACGTCTGCGCTGTAGAGAGAAATGTTTATAATGTAGAGAGAAACGTTTACAAATTGAAAAAGATCGCTTGCTGCAGTAAATACAAATTAAGAGATTTTCTGCCTTAAAACCGAACGTTAATTCATATAAATGTACAGGAGGTAAAAAGTAAGATTTGTAACTTTGAGTTTCAGAGTCAACCTGACATTGCGTAAATTAGTGGCATAACGTTGAACAAACCACAACATGTAAGGGTACAGATTTAACTTAAAATTTGTTTCTAGTGTCTAAAGATCAAGAAGAAAAAAATAAAAAAATAAAAACGTTTCATTGCTCAACACAATTTAGACAAATAGTTCACCATTTGGGAATTGTATTAAATGATATGTTCGACAATCTAAACACTCAGTTTGCTAAAAATTGCATTGTGAATACTAGGTGGAGACATGATGATATAAATGACCTTAATTTAAACATTATTAAATTGAAACCAATAATTGGTGGGACAGAAATATATTTTGCATGAATGGGTTTAAACATAAAAAAACAATGATGATAAATGCTTTTCGAATTCAATCGAATACATTATAAACGATCATAGATAAAACCCGCGTAGGCGAACAAAATATACTGAAATATGTATGCTCTCCTTTCTTTCAAAAGTTCTCCTGAACATACATTGAACATTCTACATTTAAAGATGCATTCTGATCAAACCTTTGTAAGGTGGAAATGGCTTGAACATAGGTCTCCAATTGATCACGTAAGCACGTAGGTCAGCAATGAGATTTTGCGCCATGTACAATTATATAACTACATATTTTGTTGCATCTCGAATCTAGTATGTTTTCTTGAACTGGCGGTTTCCTGAAACTTGCAAAAGTTATATTCTCAAGTTGTATTAAATGAATGAGTTAGTATTAATTATTAGTTTAAATTAAATTAAAAACTAATACATTTATATGCGAACATTTCCATTTGACATTTTTTGTTTTGTAGAAGATTGGTACTGAAGACCATGCGTTTAATAAAGCGAGTTGATGGCAGGAAAACGTGACTGTGGTAACCTGGAGATTCCTTGTTACCTATGCACAAAAAATGACAGTTTGCAGTTTGCTTGATTTAAGACGCCTGGTTAGTTTGTTTGCAGCCGGCAATTGATTTCTTCCATTTTCTACTTGGCGTGCTCTATTTTGAGTTAGGTGCGATTCCAGCAGGATTACATCATTGAACGTATGGCCGGGGAAATATAAATGTTCTGGCACTGGGCTCCGTCTGATTGGTTTTCCAGACATGGTAGTCTGGCCAAAGTTAAAGCAACTCTAAAGTAATGAACAAAATAGATGGGACATCGAAGCCTTGTGGAACCAAAGATGCACGACGTGCAAACACATGAAGGAAGCAAACACATTTCCCATCAATGTCACAGGTAAAAAGTTAACTGTTTACAACCATAATATACTATACAACACAGGAAATGTGACCTACCTAATCACATGCAAGATATGCAGCACCCAATCTCACGACGCGACCCACCAAGTGCATTATAGCATATTCTAACTTGGAATGCTTAGACCATCTAGTAGGCGGGTCTGGGCAGTTAAAACTCCTGCCTGACAAAATGGAAGCGAGCAAACACGCTTCTGCACCAGAAAACAAGACAAAGTTTTGATCGTTTCTTGGATTGATAGGGTTTTACAGAAAATTCGTTCCGTTGACGGATTTAACTAGGAAAGGGTAATCCAACAGATGTTCTTGAGGTTCATGCCTTGAAAGCGATTTTAACTCTATTAAGGGAATGTTTATCAGTGCACCTTTCCTAAATTTGCCAGAGTTGAATAAATCGTTCTTTTTGAGAACTGATATGTCCTACACGGGATTAGGAGCAGTTTTGCTACAGGAGCAAGAGGGGGTAAAGTTACTCATAGCTTATGCTAGTAGAAAATTGCAGTCTCGGGAGAACAAACTAATCTGTTATCGAAAAGGAGTGTTGGCATTAGTGTGGGGAATATGGAAATTTCACACGTACCTTTTCGGAAGGGAATTTGTTCTTGAAACGGACAATCAGCCTCTCATGTAATTGAACAAAGTTAAAGTCGCCAATCATATCATTTCCAGATCGAGGCGATTCGAGGTTCGGAAAATGTAGGGACCGATTATTTTAGCAGAGTGTTGTTTGCATATATGTTTTACCATGGTATTCAGGTATCGTAAATAATAAGATTCAGTTTGTACTGTTTTTTTGTTCACATTCCGTGATTTTATAAAAGTGTTTCTACCAATTTAGGGCGAGATATTGTGACGGAATTGTATATAGTAAAATATATATGCATCATATATCTATCTATCTATATATATATATATATATATGACTGCAGGGAGAAACCCAATTATCTCGAGTACTTGGGTTTCATTGCCGCGTACAGCGCTACCCGAGGGTGATTTATTTTTAGGCTTTAACTATTTCATAATATTGAGTTCGGTGCATCCTATTCTGCACGCGCAAAGTGACTGCAGTGAGAAATCCAATTACCTCGAGTATAAAAATTTAATAAAACAAACTGTACCACAAAAACGTTACCAAGAAAAGATTTTACCTAAAAGAATACATTTAAGCAAAATCAAATGTAACAAATAAAATAAAAATGTGTAGATAGACAAAAGTATGCAAGGATATAAAAATTCACACACATACACACAGTCATACAACCATAAAAACCTGCAATTCTGCTTATAACCATATATGCTTATATCCATCCCTACTTACCCACTCAATAAGAATAACATACACTAATTATAGGAATTATTTGAATCTAGGAATAAAAAAGTAATGATTACTCTGGAAGGATTATCAAACATATTTTATTCGAAAGGTATTAAACTAACTCAAGGGTATGAGTGCTGACACTTACACTCGCACTCAAACATACTATCACAAATAGTATGCTAGAATACATTAACAAATACAATTAGAATGGGGATTTAGGTTTCTATTGAAGATACAAATGCATATAAATAGACATGCATAAAACAAAAATAACACATAGTTTGGTATTTTTTAGTAGCATCTCTGTGTCTAGAGATCTCTGTGGCAGAATATGTTATAATTATTTTCAATTATTATTTTATTCTTTTCATCCAGTTTAATTTCCCCCACAAAGTGATTAATATTTGTAAATAAATCCGGGCTTATGGGATCGTAATATATAACATATATATATATATATATATATATATATATATATATATATATATATATATATATATATATATATATATATTCTTCTTGGATTCTTGGTGGTTAGTGTCTGTATGGTCGTCGGTGATTTTTTAGACCGAAGACGTCCCGTGCTACTCACGTGACAAACACTAATGTTATTTTATTTATTTTCACACCACTATCATAGTTTTAAAAAAATTCTACATTTACTGCGAATACAAGGTACTGTGTTATTCTTGTGTGTTTTTACTTCGTCATTTTGCATACACGAGATTTTGTGTCATACTTTGTTGAACATTGACTGTACTATTTGTTAAAAAAAATGAACTTTTTTTTTTTGGAACGTTTCCTTCTTATGCAAATAGATTTTGGCTTTAGTCAAATGGATACCATAGACACACCATGTAAATTTACTCTGTTTTATTTTTTTTTTTCTATAATTGCGCCTTTTTTCATCTGGTATTATGTAATTTTCATCAATAGTACAATCTACAGCTTTTTTTTCTCGAGTGTAAACATAACATTAAACATAGTTATCTTACCGAAGTCACGGACAATTACATAATATATTAACACTATCACCCATGTTGATATTCCATAATGCCTTATACTGAAAGATACTTTATATTGGTTGCTTTCTTTTTTACGTCATTTAGATTCACATAATTGCTTATTAGAATCAAAGTATTTGTTCCTCGTTATATAATAATGAGGAATTCTAACCATTTATCTAATTATCACCTGGCTCTATTACAATTACATTATCGTCTCCAAAATGTAAATGTTGTCATTGTAAGTGTTATTGTACATATATTTTGATCAGGTATTATACAATAAATGAAGTCCAAACTTTGTTTTCCACAACTCGTAACACCACATATAAGCATAATATCAGTTTTACTTAAGTTCTTTGAGTTACCAAATCATAATATGCATTAGATGGTTGTTCTGAATATATACCGGCGCAGCAGAAGCAAAGTAAATATGCATTATATGTGTATCCATGTTTTCTTTTATGTTTATCTGCAGACGTATTCCCTGTTGCATATTAGCTAACTTGTACCCTGTTCCATGCAATGTCATGGTGTGTACTGCTGATTGTCAGCCATAGACAGTGGTGATCCGTGTAAATATTGTTTACATTATTATTACTAATTTTAATGTGTGTGTGTGCGTTTCATAGCAAAACATATTTAGTTGCTTCTCTAAATTATTGAGTTAATTTAATACCTTTCGAATAAAATATGTTTGATAACCCTTCCAGAGTAATCATTACTTTTTTATTCCTAGATTCAAATAATTCCTATAATTAGTTTATGTTATTCTTATTGAGTGTCAAGACTTATGTTAGGCTCATTCTTGATGAATAGAGTATGACATGTGTAATGTAGTACTGCCAAGTATATACAAATGATCTCTCTCTTTTGATACAATCATACAAGAAATACATTGGGTGTATGAACGTATCTTTTACATACTTTGCCACAAGTTCTGATGTAATCATATCTTAAAGGAGACAAATATTTTCCAGTTCATAATATTGGCTCGTACCTTGTATCGCTTCAGATGCTGTTGCTTGTATACTTGTAAATCTAAAGTCCTGTATGATAAAAAGGATGGAAGGGGCAATGGGCTGTCAGTATTTGAAAATCGAGTGGAATTCTAATTTTCTTTTCGCATGCGATACACTAATTAGCTTCAGTACACGTGCCTTTTGTTGTGTGTTTCTTTTGCGCCTGACCAGCTCCTGATCATAACTTCCTCAGTCTTTAGTTAATTATGCTTTGCTCTATCTTAATTGTTCTCACATACGTTGTAGTCATATATCTTTAAACCGCATGCAAGTAATCGTTCAGTCTAAGCATATCATTACTGTCATTCTTTCTTCATTACTTCCACTAGAGTCAAACACCTAAACATACAATTATTTCCTGAGAATGCTAATGGAATATAAATTAATCCAACGAGCATTACTAATGATTGTGCCATATATTTAATGATATTGCATGTTTGTGTTATATCTAATACGACAAAATAACTAAAACAAAATCTTAGTATACGACAAGGGTTAGATTTAACTGTAAAATAAACAGTGTTGTTGTACTCCTAAGGTATATAATTGTATTGTTTATTATATCATATTCTAGTTTGTTTATAATTTCTCTTGTATTTTCAGGGTGTAAGAAAGAGATTGGTCATATAACAATAATTCAACATAAAAAAGAAACCAAGGGTAAATATTTTGCTGTATATTTATGTTGAACCAAATGCATACAAACCCGATTTCTTACTCTTACACATATATTGACTGACGTCTTCAGCAAACTGTAATGGAGCATAGTCAAATCCATAAGTAGCAGATAATGTTTGTGACGATGTCAAAACTGAGAATATATCCAATAGATCCTATAATGTGAGACTTTAATATATTTCATATGAATGTGGATCAATATCTGTTTTACCCCTAAGAGGATCTTTTGAAGTATTATGAAAATCAAAACACCACGTATTTAGATGTAGTTCATCATCATCAACATCGAATGTATTTAACTTGTTATTATAATCATTCAAACGTGTATTAATATCATCAATTCCAGGAGTCGTCAGATCCATATCTGCGTAAATAATGTAAAATTTATGATTTAACAGTATACATTTTGTCTCGTAGTGCTAAAGTCTTTTATTGATGCCAGTATTATTTTGTATAATTTCATATGTTTTTGTTTTCATCCTTGCTTCTATTTAAGAAAAATAAAACTCGTTTTAATTGCCTTACATGTACCAGCAATCCCACGACATTGTTTTCGCCTATTAAGTTACTTATTTTATTTACTATTTCATCCAACTGATTTACATTTCCTTGAGCAATTCCAATAATTTTAAAAAGTTCTTTATCTGTATACGCCCTACTTTCTGTTAGAACTTGTTATGTTATAGCAGATCAATTATTAATGAGAATTAGCAAATCGTTTTCCTTTACAAGTTTTATTTTATCGATTAAATCAGTAAATGATAAATCGTACGTTGTTTTCATATATATGACAGAGCTTTCAATCACATTAACCTTTTATATAAGTCAACAATATTTATATTGACTGCTTCGAAATCATTCTTTCTTTGTAATTGTGAAAGACTATTACGAACAATTATTAGTTTATCTTCCATTTCTTTCACACGAGCTTTACACTTCTCCAACGGTTGAAGTTCTAATTGTAAAGTATTGTACTTTACTGAATATTTCTTTATTTCATACTCGTTACTTTCTAAGGCTGATATTTCAACAGTTATCCTTTCTTAAATTGGTTTCAGGTATTGCTGTATGTTTTCTTCAGGTCTTATGTCTTCTTCCAATTAAACAGGGTGTAAAGTTTCAAAAGCATCTGAGATAGTAACTGATCTATTGGTTAAGGTATCAGGAGCATCTGAAACATTCTTCTTGCTTTCATCTATTTGCTTCTGAAGTTTTTAAATTTTAGTCTCCTTTTATATACAATCTAATTTGTTTTCATAACCAACTACAAAAATCGATTATATATAACGAAATGTATAACTTTCGATCTCTCTGTTCTATAGGATCTTATAAATCTATTCAGTTCTCAAAAAGACATTCCTTCCTCATCTATGAAAAAGGGTTCACCGTTCCTCGGGTTTCAATTTAAGTAACAAGAAGTATATGCAGGCCTGGCGACGAACCATTTGTTTCCCTCACTAACTATCATATGAAATTTATCGTGACTTATTTCATTATCAAATATTGCTTTATGCACCATTTCATGAATATTATTCAACTTACTTTTATTGCTATATTTGTATTGTTTATTTGATCAAGGACAAATACATAGGCTTTTAGACCTCAAAAATCAACAAACTGTATCCGAGTCAGTAATGGTTTGTACAGATCTCTGACTATTAAATCCCAGCAATAGTGAGCTTTAATTGGTTATATACTTTGTGTAATTATTGCCCAGAGTTACAAAAACTTTAGAGTTATGATTCTGATATTTAAAATCCATCTTTTCTTCATTTTCGTTATTCGTGGACATTCCCTATTTGAATATTTTGCATGTACATTTCTAAAATGTGGAAAACATCTGGAATTGATGAGGCTTGATCGATTAATGTAAAACACTTTAAATTCTTGGGGTTCCAGTGTCGTGGCTTTTGTTGGTGAGCTAGACAACCAATTTAAAGTCACAACGAAATATCACGCAATCCGACATTCGCCCCCACCCCTCCGTCATATTCAGCAGAAGCTCTGAAAGATACAAATTCATGCAAAACATAAAATCCGAATGCAGATAAGGGTAGACATTACTTACCATAGCACCGGAACTATGAATGGAAATCACATTTACTGAAGCACTGATTGCTAATCAAGGCGCAAAAAACCCTCAAAATTAATACAAACATCACATATAACACTGAAATAAAGCATGGGCTGAGGAGATGCACACCCAATAGATACAAATAGGCATATGAATTGCCAAAAAGACACTTCGATGAACGATATAGCACACGTGTACAAGCGCCTAATCCCTAATTATTGAGAATTGTATGCTTTGATGGCGGTCTCTAAGAACACCTGATAACCTAATTACTTAAGACTGCAATAGTCTTATTAAATGTGTTAGGTGAGACAAGTGTGGAAAAAGTAGTCGGCATTTTCCTTAAGATCCCCGCATTTACGTCAGATGTTAGCCATAAATAACATATCTAATGTACTTAACTAATTCAGTACTGATTAAACATGTTTGCTCTCAAATGTGTGAAAATGAATGTCGGTATAATATTTCACCGAGTCATATGCTTTTTTTTTTTTTTTTTTTTTTTTTTTTATAATAGATCTACGAAATTCGGTACCCACGAATAGGTATTGTTTGCCCAAACCACGAAATTTGAAGCCCACGAAAATAGCGTGATTAACAGTATATTACATAATCTATTACATTGTCATAACCAACTAGAAATCTATTATCTGTAATGAAATGTATAACTTTCCATCTCTGTTGTCTATATGGTTGGATAAATCCACATACTTCTTTCTCAAACTGCTCTTCGAGATTCGGGCTCGGCCAACGTGGTATGTTAGAAAGCTTGTCAGTAGCTTCCCGTGGGTCGGTGGTTCTTCCCGGGGTTTTTCCAGGCTCTTTCTCCACTACATATACTGGCCGCAATGTATAACCTAGCATGTGCTGAAAAATGGTGTTAGACCCCAAAAAAACACACAAACACAAAAAAAAAGAAATGAATCATTCCTAAAATACACGACACTTATAGTGTGATTGACAGTGTGTATCTGGCCTACGGTGCACTGTGAGTACACAGGCACTGATACTGTGACAGGAGTGAAATATGTGACCCACGGCATTTTGCTTTGTTTACAGTTCAGCCTCTTTCAAATAATGTCAGATAACCTATGACAATAAATTGACTGTTTGCTTGTCTAAAATGATACGTTTGATTAACATATGATTTATTTAGATCTGGACACAATGAAAAGTTTAATACTGAAAAGCATATGTGAACAATGCATAGGGAAATACTTGTTTAAAGAGTGCTTGTGGACCAACGATCTTTTGGTTCCATGTTTAAGAAATCTTGCTCATGAGGCAAGCTTTCTCAGACAGATAGCCAGTCTGGAAAACAGTCTCCAAGTACACTCACTCCATCTTACGACAGACATGAGGGATAGGCGAGATATTGTGATAGCTATATATATGAAGATAACTCTAACGTTATGGGTACATTGATTGCACTTGGAATACGCCTAAATACGTTCCGAAAACAGTGTGAAATGTATATGAAATGATCTTTTTGACTCTTTTCTCCTTTACGATTAATAACTTTGTGAAACAGTATAGCCCGTGAACACTACACCAACACTATTCTCCCAAAAACTATTACTTCTGATAAATGTGTTGTGGTTTTGATAATTACTCAGATCCTGAATTCTTGAAAAGGCAGGTAAAATGACCAATAACTCCGACAAAGTGAACAAAAGAGCAACAAACACTAGAGAAGAAACCGATTGGAATTTTGTGTTAAACGAAACACCAAGTAAGAAGAACAAATATAGGAGAGAATTTTGAAACCAAATCGGTGCAATGACCAGACAGAAAGACGAATGCAGTGATCACGTTACATTATCGCAAGAAAACAATTTTCTTGGACCAGTTTTTTAAATATTGCACGCAGATGGGCTTTCATAGGAGAGGTTGGGAGCGGGGATATACATCTTCGTAATACAGCATTTCGCTTTCATGCGACCTGCAACCTGCCGCTTGTTCTGCTTTAAAAAAAACCAGAACAGTATATGGTACAGCTAATAGCATAACTAATGTAGAAAAAATGAAAAATATTATATAATGAAAAGTATATACTTGTTTTGAGAGGACCTTTTTATTTATGTATATATGTATATACATATATATATATATATATATATGTGTGTGTGTGTGTGTGTGTGTGTGTGTGTGTGTGTGTGTGTGTGTGTGTGTGTAACATATACCAATTGGGGAAATAGCAAACATTAATTTAATGCAGGCACAAATAGCCTTCCCGCTCTCTGTGTTAACTTCGTTTGACTTGACATATTCATACTGGGTACATATGTGAAACCGAGTGTATTGGTTTCAGTTTAGATTTGTCGCCAAAGAATAAGATGTATATAATTGTTTTGCTGATGGATATAACATTGACAAAGTAGGTAGGGTTGTTCATATATTTGGTCATAATGAATGAGAACTTTTGAAAGAAAGGAGAGCATACAGATTGAATAAAAACTGTAAACAGTTAAAGAAGCATATCTAAACAGATTGTAAATACATAAAAAATTGTATGACGTGTTGTTTCTCCATACAGAACCTGCCTACATGTTTTTTTGTTATGCTTCCACCCACAAGAATAATCTACCATAATGATTTTGAAATTGTCTGCATGGTGTTCTTTTAGCAATATACTTTCTAGACGTGATAGGTGTTGGCATGTATATATAAGCCAACAGACAAACCTTCATATCAGTGAAAGTATAATGAAATAAGTTTATTTTACAATTTGGAAACAATTAGCGAGCTTCTGAGACACGGTAGAACCTATAAATCCATTTTTAACCGTATTAATTGTCTAAAAAGTAAAACGTATATACACGCGTAATGTGGAAACATATACGATATTGCTAGTAAATAGTAATTCAACGTTAGAAAACGACGAATGATATGCTCTGCAGCTCAGTTCTAACTGAAAGAAGTTTTAACATTATGTTATTTAAATCTTTTTTCCGAAAATGTTGTATTTAATATGGAATCTGAGAGCAACTAGTGCATACCCCTAGGCACACTGGGTATAAGTAATTATAGAGACCAAACCGTATATATCACAAGTAATTTAGTAGTAGTTTGTGAGCTAGAACTCTTGTACAAAGTATTAAGATTTTATGAGAAAAAAGGGAAAGTGTATATTTCCTGATCATTGACGCATGTGTCTGAAACTTTATTTCGTTCGTAATTTAGACGTAATCTACACATAGTCACCATATATTCAACGTTAAACGTTTTACCCAGTGTACATACACTTCTCTCGTAAAGAGAATTGCATGCTCGGAGACTGGTAGATGATTCTAGCCGGTCAGATCCCACTGGAATAGATCATTAAGATAGGAGAATGACTCATTATATTGTTTTATATTAACTATTGTCACATTAGAACGTTTGTATGGAAAGAAACCTTTCGCTTTAAAAAAAGGAAACAAATGGAAACGATCTAGTTACTGTTGAAAATCGGTTTCCCTCAATAAACCAGCAATAACAAAAGTTGAAAACGATGTATTTTTTTAATAAGTTCCTAATTTATGATTAAAATGCTCGCGAGGCAAGTCACAAAGGTGAAGGGGAAAATGTTTTGTACTTTGTCCATTTATATACCCAGTACATGGGTAACTGTAGGCCAGGGAACAGTATACAAGCTACCTAATAAAAGATGGTCGTAAGTAGTGCAAATATAAAGTAAATAAAAAGAGAGAGGGAAATAAACAGAGGGAGACTGTATATATAGTATATATATATATATATATATATATATATATATATATATATATATATATATATATATATATTAATTTCATATGGATACAATTTATGCATTCATCATATTATATTCAGGCAATGTATACATGTAAATATACTAAAACCAATCACGTTGTGACTATACAAGAAAAAAACAGTTCTGACTTCTTTTCACACACTCTCTATCTATCTATCTATATATCTCTCTCTCTTTTTCAAAATAATGTTATTTTGATTTTGATATAGACATGTGCATTAGCTCGTAATGGCGCTGATATTCAATGCAAGTAAAATTTAGTATATAGTATAAAGTCTATGGTTCAATGAAACCAAGAAAATCTTCTAAACTGCCGTGTTCAAAGGAAATATTTACCCAGTCCCATATTGTATATTAAGATATCATGTATACGATTCTTAACATTTTGTCTTTTCTCACACTTAGTTTTATGTCTAAACATTGAGTTGTTAATATAATGGCATCCAAACTAGATTTTGCTTTTTCTGACTCTGACTGAGAAATTTTAAAAAAAATTGTTATTTAATTCGGTAATATGTGCAACAATCTTTGTATTTGTGAGCATTCCCCCCCCCCCCCCACACACACACACACACAAACCAAACAAACAAAAAACAAAATATGAACAAGTATTTCCTGACAGTTTTTGCACAAAGGGCTCGTATTATTATTCAATATACCGATTTTTGTGAGGTAAATATTTATACTGGATCTACAGGAAAATTTTATCTGTATCAATTTTATGGCTGTGAGACAAAACCGTTTTCAAGGAAAATATATCGGAATAATTCAATACTTTGGCCAGTAAGCAATATTTTCGGTGTATCTGGCATCACGTAGGATAAGTGTAAGCTACCATGGGATCGAACGTATATAATAGGTAGTTTAATGTAGACAATACGATCAGTCTTAATTCTCTGCTATTCTATCAGAGGGGTACATCATTATTTCGGAATATTCACTCAACAAGTTTTACCTTTGTTTGTATTTTTGTTTTCTCATAATTCATATTCAGCGTATAGCTTATATACATACTAAAACGTATACCGAACCTACAAATGGTAATTGTTCCCAGTTGAGAATAGAAGTTTCACCCAATTTTGTCTGATGTGTTTTATGCTCCAAAATTAAACCATTTTGGCAGATCTAGATTAATGTTAGTACAGCAGCTGTCTGACCACAGTAATGGTATTCATCTGTGCGTGTGTGTGTGTATGTGTGTTGTGTCTTTCAGATGCATTAATGGCTATATTGGAACGTGAATGTAATTTATGGTAAAGGCGTTGAGGTTATACCGTTTTGGGAAAAGACTTCTGCAAGTATTCGGTCATATTGTTTGTTTTTGACTCGCATAACGTAAAAAAGGTATATAGTTTGTGATAAACTTATTACGTGCTGTGGACCAGTCATATTGTTGTGCTTTTACATCCTCTATAGGGAATACGAAATCATAAAAATAAAACTTTTTGAAATCAATAAGCTGTCGCTAGTGTATATATCCACAAATCAAAACGTAATAGACTGTGAAGACATTATCCGAAACTTAACGGCGGAATGAACATAAAAAGTTGGAATTTATCGCACGATAAAAGGATTAATATTAATAAAGCCGATAAGCTTAGCACTATCTAATCTGCGAATAAGGAGGAGTACGTTAAAGAAGTAGAACGACAATTGAATCATAACATATATTATACTGAATTTCTGATATTCATTCTCAGGAAGTAAAATCAAAAATAAGTCAATGCATCAATGAAATATCCAGAAACAACTACTCCATGTATCATAAATTCGACATTTTTCCCAAAACAACACGTACCCATCAATTTTACATTGTACCAAAACATTCAGGGCATATACTAAATCATTACATTTAGGACACCCTGGTAGAAGTATAATCTCTGCATGTAGATCATATAACGATCATATATCAAAATATATTGATCAAATGTTACAACCTTTACTGACATCACCTCCTTCATATGTCAAAGACACTTCAGATTGTATTAGTAAACTGAAAAATCTTCCGAAAGTATTGGGCAAATCTTTCCTAATTATACTTGGAGGTACTTCTCTCTGCACAACTGGACCACATTCTGATGGTATTGAAGCTTGTAAATACTACCTTAATAAAGATGAAAGTACGAGTAGATTTTTCAGAGAAAACATTTGTGATTTAATGAATATTGTTCTTGAAAATAACTTTTCTTTTCTTCAATTTGGTGGTAGGAACTATATTTAAAAGGTAAGTACAGCAATGGGTAGTCCTGTGACTTTCTTCTGCTTCGCTCTTCATGAGAAAATTGAAACGTGACTGCTTTAGTAAATGCCTTTTGAAACCAGATTTGTGACCAAGACCTATAGATGACATTTGTATGATCTGGAGTCATTCATTAAAGAATCTCCTCTATTTCATAGACTGTTTAAATACTGTTCACCCTGATATTACATTTCCGGTCAATCTGTCGACAAAGAAAGTATAATTTTTGAACGTATTTGTCGCTAAGAAAGAAAGTAACGATATAACAACTAGTGCAAATGATAACATCACCAAATGTTTATCAAATATGTTGAATATTCGTCGTGATCTCCAAAATCATGAACAGACGTAATACCGTGCAATAAATTTGAGCGATATAGAATAATTATTTATCATGATAATGTTTTCAGAAATTCTTTGACAGAATTACGCCAACCGTTTTTGAACATAAATTATCCTATATATATATATATATATATATATATATATATATATATTAATTCTGCTTTCGTAAAGGCAACTTCCCTTACATAACTTGATTCAATGAAATGTACAAGTCAGGGACAAAGATGTCAATAGTATTCCTTGTAATGTAAATGTTAAATCATTTAAAAAATGCGCACTTACCTTGTTTATAAAAAAAACAAAGAATCTCAAAGCTGTGGTTCTTTGTTCTAAATTAATAAAGAAATCATGCACGAGTAGATCATCAACTAAATGTAATAGATGCAGATGTACAACTTCAAATGTGAGTGTTTGATAACTTGTAAAACGTGTGACATATGGCATGTTGGACAAACCCTTCAGTAAGTGTCTAAGCTCATGAACAAACATAGATTGACATATATACCTTTATTGATCCGCATATTTAATCTCATCTCGCCAAACAATTTAATGACGACTTCCATAAGTTACAAGATTTTTGACATTGTTAATTCTCAAATGAAACACTTGTTAAAAAAGAACATATTGGATTAACCGCCTAGATAAAGTCTATTCCAAAGGTTGAAATACTAAGATTATATATAGACTTTATTAATTGACCCATTTAAAACATTTGGTCTTTACTTTTCCCCCCTTCTATTATATATATATATATATATATATATATATATATATATATATATATATATATATATATATATATACATACATATAATGTAAACTCCCCAACCCAGACACTGACACTGGAACTGAACATGCATAGCTTTATTTATTGTTTTGCAGAAAGGAAATACAAATATCAATATTAAAGTTGTGTGCAATTTAAAAATGTATATCATTCTCTATGATCTCGTTTGAAAACTATTTGTTTATCAAAATTAATAGAAACACTTTCGCAATATAATTTCTTAATGTAATAGTTTGTACTATCAATTATACAATCTTAAAAGCTTTGTACGGAGCTCAATTCAACATTTGTTTTTAAATTGAACGTATAAAAAAAAACATATTGGTTTCTCCGTTTCGATACTGTCAGGTTCAAATTTTAAGATTTTGTATTAGCTTCATTAGTTGATAAATTCATAATGTTTAATACATTATACATACTTTTACATTATGTTTAATCAAGTATGCATACTAAAAGGACAATAAAACTGTTTCTTTCTATTTTTGTTATATATGTTATACTGTTATAGACATATGCAGCTTAATGATCCAGTTTTATGTATCTTTCAATGTATCATTTGTCCATGATTTTTTATACATCAAAGACACTGAGAAGGCAATGATCCAGAATCACATACAGTGTCAATTTTGTGGCGATTCTTGGAAAATGTTGATAGTTAAGTTAGTACTTAACATACACATACGCAAAACATTGTAAAGAAAACAGAGATATGTGACGGACGTAGTTAACCGTACCTAATGGAAACATACACATCATTTAAAC
Source organism: Margaritifera margaritifera (assembly GCA_029931535.1). Taxonomy (NCBI): domain Eukaryota; kingdom Metazoa; phylum Mollusca; class Bivalvia; order Unionida; family Margaritiferidae; genus Margaritifera; species Margaritifera margaritifera. The sequence continues at coordinate 100,649 of JAQPZY010000377.1, read as the reverse complement.
AATATTTTAAAAACAAAAGCAAGTTTTATTGGCACCTATCGTTGACTCACACACCGATAAGCCATGCTGCTAACCAACTGGGTTCCTCTTGTGACGACACGAGGTCTCGTTTATAGGCCTGTTTAAAAAAATTCCCTCTGCTGTTTCCGTAGAGGTTGCATGTAGCTTGTAGTTCCATAGCCATATATCACAATCCAGCGAATGAATGTGCGTCAAAAAATCTTCTAGGTGCACGTGCGATGTCTAACAAATTAAGATTTCCGAGTGTAGAGTGTATCATTTTGGTCTACGATTCACACTAAAACTCATTTTGTTTATGTAATTTTATTTATAACGTTAATCTCTTAGAAAGCAAAGGGGTTTAATGACGTAAACAATTATATGAATTCAGTCTGAAGAAGCACTAAAGCAAAACCTATCACAGATTGTAGTTTTTGTGTTGTCTATTATAAATATTTCTCTTCATGAAGTTATTTATAGCCTCAGTAAACCGTGTATATATTAGCAATAATTAGAAAATGGGGGCTGTACTTGTCAGAGTAGCTGGGAAATACAGTTTTGTAAAGTGTGGACTACGTCACAGGTTAACACAGCGAAGTTATATACAGTCCAAATCGAAACATTTCAACAGAGCCCGAACATGCACATCATTAAAAGTGATAGTGAAAGTCAGTTGGCGCTCGTAAAATAGTGACGTAGTTGTACACATGAAAAAGTTACGTAAAAGACAGAGTAGTTAAATAGATATATCAACGTTTGTACATCTAAAAGTTGTAGTTAAATATATTGAACTATCTTTTCTTGAATATATCAAATTCAGGTCTTCAATACTTGATATACCAGCAAAAGTGGCACCAATAATTACAACCTTTTTTATACGTCTTCAAACAAGAAAATAATTAAGGAAGACAGAATTTGAAATAAATTACCATTAAAACCCATGGAGATTCATTTAAACGAAATGGCAATGAGTATAGGTTTTACGGTGGTAACAATCCAAATTTATGTGTAGTCTTCAATCAAATTTAATCATATTTTCACAAGATTATCATTCGAAAAACACGACAGTTTGGCTCAATGAAAGCTCAGAAGGACTTAATGATCACACTTACGAATCGTCATAATTATGATGGAGAACAAGTTGAATAAATACAATTTAGCACAGTTACATGCATTGAAAATATAGCATAGAGGAGAAATTTAAACGACAGAAATCCACATGGAATACTTCACACAAAAGTTGGACAGAAAATAATATAGTAAGTAAGAATTCTAGTATTATACATTATATTTTTGTTGTTCTTTTGGATTAAAATGTGTGGATAAAATGAAAGTTTTCAATCTGTAATTAGATGATTAATGTTGGCATGTATCTATGCTTATCGTAAATTATTAATTCAGATGGATTGTAATTGTGCTTAAAATTTAAAGCACATATAATTGCAAAGAATAAGCTAAGTTAAATTATTATATACAAATATGTTTCACAACATTTTCATTTGAATGAAGGAATGAAATAAATATTCATTAAATCTAATTTCGTGATAATTGTATTATTCTTTTTTTCATTTTCAATAATACTAATAATTAAATAATACACGCTCTTTATATTTCCTCTCTATCCTTACTGATCTGAAAGCACATCGATTTAGGCAGTGAGGGAACCTAAGGTTATATTTTTTTGAAAGATAATTAGATGATTCAGATAAAATAAACACATGTGAAAATATAATATTTTATTACTGTAAATAAGTTACATGTTCATTGAATTCATAAATGTGTTTAAGTGTCAATTGTCAGGAACGAAAATACAGAGACTGTTTTCATATATAGCATCACACCCGGAAGTCCTGGAACATGACTAAGTGTGGCACGCTGCGGCTTATACCTGCAAAAATACAAGGAATTATCTAATTTACTGCGATCTCCATTTCTCCAATGAATCGGGGAGATTTTAACTTAATACATTTTAAATAAGACATAGTGTAGAATAATTGTAGTTGGCATAATCATCATCATTATCATCATCATCATCGCAGTTAGGATCATAATTTAAAGCCGAATATACTGCAACATTTAAAGTTTAACTAACTAATAACTGAATTTAAAAAAATAAAGTTGTTTTAATACATTTAATAAATAAGTCCTAAGGGATTTATTTTGTAATTGTTTGCTGTTTAACGGAACATCAATACATACAAGGTTATATCGTGCACAGCAAAGTGAGTGAGGTTAATTGTGAAAGACGTCCCTTGACTGGTCTGAGCAGGATTCATACCTGCATCATTATATCTTTATACGATGGCTATTCTGGTCGTCTAGCAACCGTGCCGCCGTGTTCCCAACCGATTTTCGAACGTTTTTAGACACACCTTCTTTCAATACACCAATGCGAATATTAATATATATATATATATATATATATATATATATATATATATATATATATATATATATATATATACAAATATATAATATTGCAAAACAGACCAAATGGTGTTGTCATCACGTTGTGATTATTTCATATTCTGCTGTTAGAAAATACCATCTGAGTCAAGTGACTTGGGAAAATAATGCGCATTGACTGCCTCTTCCACCAAGTCTGAGCAGGATTCGAACCTACATCCATATGATTGCGAGTCTGTGCCGCTGTGGTCCCAACCCGAAGTAATATACTCACACGATTCTTGAAGACGTCACTTGCTTCGGTCGAACGTTTTTGAAACACACTTTCCTTTAATGCACCACTGCAACAATATACATATATATATATATATATATATATATATATATATATATATATATATATATAAATACATATATGTGTGTGTGCGTGTCTGTGTGTGTGCATGTGTGTGTGCGTGTGTGTGTGTGTGTTACAAAAAACAAATATCCTTACTTTGCATTAATAGCCATCTACCTGTTGTTATTTTGATTGACTTGCAAAGATAACATGTGGCTGCTTAAATTATTACACTTAGTGTGAAGTATTCTAAAAAATGCTAATCAGTTTTTTTTATCACATCTGATCATAATTCACTTATTGATTATGTCAAATATTTTTGTGGGAAAACACCATCTGATAAAAGAACTTCTTATAACCTTGGAGGCTAGTCGTACTTCCGGAGAGAGAGAGAGAGAGAGAGAGAGAGAGAGAGAGAGAGAGAGAGAGAGAGATTACCATGTTTTGTCCACAGATTGTTCCTCTAGCCGCAGTGTAATATTTCTTCAGGCATTTACCCGTTTTTGGATCGGTACATGCCATTACACGACATATCTTTTCAGGTTTGATCTTTTAAAAATATAACGTAAAATGACTTTTAGGTATTCAGAATGTCTGAATGGTGATCCTTGAATAATGTACGACTGTTTGTGCTTTCTTTAAAGATGCTATAGATGTTTCCATTTTGACATTCACTGGTGCCTTACAATCTGATATTGTTTTTTTAAATCGCCTTTGCTTGTGTCAAAATTGATACAAACTGAATATGTATTAGTTGAAATTGGTTGCATCATATGGAATTTATTTTGTACCATGTAGTAAAATAAATAAATTAGTCATTTCCTTAAATCTAATATATCAGTATAGAAAAATCGATCTTTTTGTTAGCCATACTCACAAAGATTATTTTCTTACCCATAATAGCTATTTTTACAAATGACAGATCTTTCGGTGGTTTTTCATATTTCATTTCATATGTATATATTTTCTCGTTTGTTCCTTTTCCCCAGGTTTTCCATTTGTCTTCTAAATACAGCATTATTTATCAACTTGATGATGTCCTCCTCAAAATAGTTGGTTGCTTTTGTCTCAAACCGGATGTATGATTTAAGCTAAATGTGCTAATTGAAAAGCTGCACTTTTTATAATTTTGTTAATTTGAAGCCTAATTGACAGCTAAGCTCGCGATTTTGATAATGAATGATGTATTTTGTTTTACATTTCAGCACGTACAGCAAGTTAGATACGGTTGTCTTAGTTTTTCCTGTTTCTTTGAATTGTCTTTCTTGTGAGGCAACTTATTTGCATTGGGAGTAAGTTTTCCGGGTGCAAAGGGGTTAATCACTAAAATAACCATGGAATCTTTTTTGAGTTTCCAAATCAAATATCTAAGTACACTGTATCATTATCATTAGGGATGTTTAAAAATTGTGTAAAATATTTTATTTTTTTCTTCATTTTTTTCTACCCATTTAATTTATTTCATTTTTCCATCCGTCCGAAGTATTTTACCGGTAAATGTTGGAACATTGCCCACTATATAAATTATTGACATAGAGATACATTTTTAATTATTTTGATTATTATCATCTCACTTTCCATCATGTTTAATTTTACCATCTTATTCTGCATATAATTCATTTTTTGCTTTTGCGTATTTTTTAATAACAATAATAATCTAATCAAGAATAATATTTTGAATCATTATAAATATGTCACGATCTCACGAAAGTTCTAAATCTACCGTGATGTCTTCAAACTTGTATCATGTGCAATACACAAAGCGCTGCAATAAAGCGCTTGGTATAGCTTGTAGTTGTTGATACACTCATTTGTAACTTCCTCAAAAATGTCGCATAACAGTAGGGTGACATTCTTGATAGAGATTGTCATCACGTCATATACAATCCGATACTCATGAGTTGAAATGTTTGAATTGAAGATTAATGAATGAAAAACGTGAATATATGTTGTTTCATAGAATATATTAAGGCATATAAGTACTCATATAACTGTATGTTGAATGTTTTAAAAAATGTTTTATTATGCTATGGCTAATAAAAGCCTGTCCCAGAAACATAAAGCTACTTACAAATGTAATCGTTCTTTTTACAGAAACTTTATTACAATTCGTTTTCCATCCAAGCTACAATGCAGTCCGTGTCTGCACGAAATGGATTTTTCATATGTGCTTGGAATAATGTTTGCATCATTTCCAGGACCTTTTTTAACTAGCTTAATAAAGAGGCTATGATCATATCAATACAAGTTCTGAGTGAACACATATATGGATTTTATAGATCAGTTCAATAGTTTACTGAATTTTTAGATTGTGTTTCTCCTCCAGTGTTGTAGCAAAACAAGTTCAAAATGACAATAAATATCCTACTGAACTTTTTAAGCTGAAGACGATATATGTTTAATCTAAGAAAATACTCATCTTCTGGCATACTATCGACAATATTGTATATGCTAAAACACATTAGTTTGTTTTTCGTTTAATTTATTTTTTCTCTTGCAGTAATTATAGCATTTGTTGTATTTGTACTTTTTGTATTTTATTTTATCTATACGATTTAGTACAAGAATAGATTGTATTTGAACGTAATGGTACATTTATGTTCCATCTAAAATTGTCATCATATCAATGTGCTAACCGCATTCCTTTTCTAGCACTTTAGCCACGATTGTATTTATTGTCTTTATAACTTCGACGTCAGTCAAATTCATTGTCAAATTTGTTGATATCTTCAATCGTTATCGGACATCTATCAAACCAACAGCAGAACTTGTTTTCAATATATTGTGTTCGCCTACGCGGGTTTTATCCATGATTGTTTAGAATGTATTCGATTGAATTCGAAAAACATTTATCATCATTGTTTTTTATGTTTAAATCCATTAAGGCAAAATATTTCTGTCCCACCAATTATTGGTTTCAATTTATTAATGTTTAAATTAAGGTCATTTATATCATCAAGTCTCCACCTAGTATTCACAATGCAATTTTTAGCAAACTGAGTGTTTAGATTGTCGAACATATCATTTAATACAATTCCCAAATGGTGAACTATTTGTCTAAATTGTGTTGAGCAATGAAACGTTTTTATTTTTTTATTTTTTTCTTCTTGATCTTTTGACAATAGAGACAAATTTTAAGTTAAAGCTGTACCCTTACATGTTATGATTTGTACAAAGTTATGCCACTAATTTACGCAATGTCAGGTTGACTCTGAAACTAAAAGGTACAAATCTTACTTTTTACCTCCTGTACATTTATATGAATTAACGTTCGGTTTTAAGGCAGAAAATCTCTTAATTTGTATTTACTGCAGCAAGCGATCTTTTTCAAGTTGTAAACGTTTCTCTCTACGTTATAAATATTTCTCTCTATAGCGCAGACGTTTCTCCGCACATCTCTGTCTCTCTATATTTCTATCGATATCTCTCTCTATTTCATCTTGCATTTCTTTTGATTAGTCGTTTTCTTTTTGTTTTTATTATTCACTCCTCGTTAGTTATTTTATTTCTTTAAGATAAGAAAGTCTTTTCATAATTATATCTAATATATATAAAAATACCTACCTCAAATCGTCGAAAGTCTATTGTATAATTGTTCAATTTTAGATTGTATTGTTTGAACATTGATTGACTATGTACGTTCAGCACGTATCAAACTAAACGCAGCTTTGACTATTGATGGTGGATTCATCCGCAATTTTTTGGATGATCCCACTCTTAATATTACGTACGTGAACTATTATCCCTTATTTACATCATTGTTCAACCGTGATATTTATATGATACTAATTGCTTCAATATTGGTACTGAAATAGTACTCAATCTGCTCTCATCATTTCCAGCTTTTTTGATGTGCTATATTTATAGTATAGACATTACTTCAATATTGGGACTGAACATACACGAAATGTTGTCTTTATTTTCCACCGTTGTTCACCTGTGATATTTTTTGTGCAAAACGTGCTTAAATCTTGGTTAGATAACGCATTCAGGTTACCATCTTTATATTCCACCGTTGTTGAACAGTGATATTTATATGGCACAAGTATTTCAATATTGGTGACACAAAAATACTCGATGTGCTACCCTTGTTTCCATATTTGCTTTGCCCTCATGTGTAAAAGGCAACATGCTGAACTCATTAATCATTTGTTTTTCTGTCTAGGTTTCAATGTTGCTTTCTATTTAATGAAAATAGCTTTCTTCAGCGGTTATCGAGTCTCTACGATAAATCAGAGAAAAATTATTTGTGATTGTCTTATGGAAAAAATATGATGCAATAACAGCTCATCTAATCGGATAGAGCGTTGATATCTATGATTCTCTGGCTAAATGGTTATTGGTGTGCAGTCACAAAGATTATCTACGGACAAAAGTCAGCCTAGCAAACTTTCATATACAGCTACTAACTGCACCATTTCGGTCGGTTTCGGTTTATAGCGCTCATTGCGATACGGTTATTCGGCTTAGCTTCTGTTTAAAGCAGCTACTCATTAATAACTAAAACTTCAAACAACCTACAATGCTTACATCCACTCTAGTTTCAAATACATTATAGTTTCTAAAGCGTTGAGCGCAAAAAGTGACGGATAACAACTTTTTGGTCTAGTACCAAAGCTTGAATTCGTCAGTCATGTGTATCCGAATATGTTTATCAGATGGTCTTGTAAACAATGTGCTCAAAATGAAGATCACTGTTCTATTATTTCTAAAGCCTAATAGTTAGAAACAGTTTGGAGACTCTAAACAAAGAATTATTATTAGTGAATATTGGAACAGACGATTCAGTGTAAGTGTGTCTGACAGAAGGAACAAACGGCCGGTGCAATTTGTATATACCTGTAAACTTAACTCCTAACAGAGAGCATCTGAGCGTAACATGCAGGTCTCAGAATAGTAAAATATGCACTTCTATATGAACACAGCATAATTTTGAATAGATAAGTCTTCCTTCTTATATTATTTTAACCAAAGGATAAAATGTATTCATATTCGGCTTATTAAAAAGCACACTCATGTTTATTGCATATACTTCCAACCTATGAGTCATCTTGTTGATAATGTGCCACCCAACAACAACAGCAACAACAACAACAATAATAATAATAATAATAATAATAATAATAATAATAATAATAATAATAATTATTATTATTATTATTATTATTATTATTATTATTATTATTATTATTATTATTATCGTATATTCTAAGGATTTTTTTTTTTTACCTTGGTCGTTTATTTTGTATAAATTTCTACCTTCACCGTTAACTGTCGATAGCTTTATTATAATTTCTTTATGTTTAACTTTTAATTCACTGGAGTACATGCTTACTTAAACTCAGATGGGGTTATCTTCGCAAAGACTCGAACAATTTATTTTGTTACTTTACCATTTGTACTACTTAATATTTCCTTGGTACTTTACAGACAGAATTGTGCTGATGTCCCAATGAACCCTATACATATATTTATATTTTCATTCATATTTCATTTGTGCTCTATTTGTTTTCAAATATTTCAAAGTGCAGTCTTAAGTGAAATAGGGGAGCGAAAAAGGAGAGAGATACAGAGACAAAGAGAGAGAGAGAGAGAGAGAGAGAGAGAGAGAGAGAGAGAGGGAGAGAGAGAGAGATTTAAGTCATTTTAGAACTTGACATCGCTTATCGTAGTGTATACACTTTCCAGAAAATGGGAAAGCGCCTACGCACGTGAACATACACACGCACACATACACACACAATGTACATACCCCACAGTAGACAGAGTTGGCTCCATACACGATGTAACATTGCTCATTAGGAGTGAACACATCTCCTGGCTGATTCTGCATATGCACCGTCCATTCATCCATGTTGTAGAACATACTTATATTGGTCAGGCACAGTCTGAAATACGAAAGTGGAATGTTTTTGTGTTAGATCGATCGATAAATACGAACGGAACATAGCTACCTACCTACCCACTCATCTTCTTCCCTACCTACCTACATATGTGCATACCTTTGAATATTTTGCACACACAAAGAAAGACAGACACACACACATAATGTCTAGATATATATTGTACATACTTGTCTTTTAGCTTCTTCTTGAACGCTTCCACGGAGCAGTTAGAGAACATCCAGTGGTTTTTGGAGTAACGCTTGGGTTTCTTGAATCGTAAATAAACGGGAGTCATAATAAATAAATCCTCAGCCTTACAATCTTTGCTGTTCTTATCGCCGTCGTGGTTTGCTCCAAGACTAGAAATAGCAAGCAGGGTAGGCGCATGAACATAAGCCAGATGCAGAACAGCTGTGACAATTAGAATATATATATATATATATATATATATATATATATATATATATATATATATATGTATGTATGTATATTACAACCGAGTGCTATATCTCATACTTTACTGATGTTCGGATAAAAGAACTAAATATCTAAGCGGCGTGTCGATCATGCTACCTAGAATACCTAGTACACACAAACGTATGTCACGTAAATATTCCCCCCAAAAAACCAATGCAGAAATATACAATAGTCTGTAGACATCAGTGTTAACTTTTGTGAAAAAAAAATCTTCACATTTAAGAATATCGTCAGTCTGTTGTAAAAGTCATCATCCTGCCAAATGTTATATACTCCTGTTTAGAAAACAAAAAAAAAAGCATGTAATGGCCCGCTTGCCAGTCTAATCATCATGCAAACTGGGAATGTTCGCCAAATTGCATTTTCGCTCCTATATGTGTGGGGACGGTCAGACAGTTTCTCAGGCTTATACTATATACCATATACATTCTAAAGTGTTTACAATTCGTCATCTCTCAGCGAATTGTCATCAACATTCCACGATTTATTTCAAATTTCTCTAGTCATCAACCTTTTCCTCGAGTCCGAGAGGTCTGTTAATTCATTCTCTTTATGAAATTTACCTTGTTCCGAATGATACCATGATTTGGTACCTGAGATAGAGGAAACCGGAAACCTGGTTGAAACAAACCGACCGTAGATATGCGGACACTGAATATCACACATGTGGAAATCAAGAAGAATCCAACACGGGGCACCAAAAGTGGTAACCGAGTGAACGTAAATGCGGGCGACAAACAGAGCACCAGGAGTTGACTTACTTGTGCCCAAGTTCATGTGTTGCTACTTTCACCGTCAGATAATAATCATATGCGTGACACACACTCCACTGTGATAGGCAATACCTGAAAGGAACAACATAAGAAGACTAGATCAAATAATTACACTCTTAAAGGCTAGCGTTCGAAATTTAGCAATTCCTCTGTGCTGGAATTGTAACTTATGTTGTTTACAAAAGCACAAGAATCCATGCCTAATGTATAGGAATTTTTGTTATTTCTCTCAATGGAATGACATGCTACATACATTTCACTCCACACATTGCAAAAGCAGAACACATATGAATGCACTAAATGCAAAGCTAATGTCACAACGATTACGTTGACATACACAGGCATACTAATATAAATGTGCGCCTTACAGCCAATGCCTCTGGAGATATTTATTGGCTCGAGTGTGCGTGAATGTGGACTTGGATTTAATGCCAAGATACAACTATAGATAATTATTTACATAAAGTCAAAAGTTTATCAAGATACTTCTGGACAATGGTTAAATGTGTCCTGTACCAATGATATCAAACAACTATCAAACCTTCGATTCACTTTCATTCGAATATCACTTGGATGCATAGCCGGAATAGACTAAACAACGTTACAGGTACGAACAGATATTGTTTTCACAACTGCGTCGTGAAAGTTGTCGACTGCAGAAAACAAATTAGAAATTATCCAATACAGAAGTTCTTGAAAGCAAAACTGCAGTAAATACGTGACTTGCTGTCATTTAATTGCAAGTTAACCCTCACGAGAATCGTAATATACAGTTAAACTGCAACGATCATACCGAATACAATACCACCCAGCTGAGACGACCAAATGTTTAAAGAACTGAAGTTAACATTACTAAAACCACCTTGGTAATAAAACCACTTTCTTAAGTTCGATATGTTGTTCCGTTATCAATTTTGTAACTACATGGTGATATTTTACTGTATCATATCCATATTCACATTGAGTTCAGTTAAAATGATCAAATGAAGGCAAATGACAAAAGTGAAACATGTCTTACGAGACCTCTTTGTAAAACCTAAAATGTGGTTTCTGAAGTCAGGTGGTCTTTTAATGCAGGTTTTTGCTGAGCATGTTAAGTGTCATTTAGATAATACAATTTATTGGTGAATTTAACGTTACGGTATTAATGTGCATCTTTGTGGAAAAATGTAGTGATAAGAACCCTCATAAATAAGGATAAGTATGACTTATAAATGGTATTGCTGTAGAAGGAGAGTTGTACTTGTAAATAAGCGTGCAATATGTAAACATAGACTATACAATTGGTATGAGACTGTTTGGGTGACACGGAAATTACCCTTTCAACTTGGAAAGTCTGTAATGATAGTAGGTGTTATATTCTCTGAAAAGGTTTACTCCCAAATACGTTGGAAGTGACTTGAGTATACACTCGTTTTTAATGGATACTTGCTCCAAACTAAATCATTTGTTACTGGCATGTATTAAGTTTATTAATAATTTGTATGACAAATTATTGTTATCAGCACGTGTGTGGTTGTGTGTGTGTGGAGGGTCGTGGGTACTTACCGCCAATAGTATGATAACTAGGTGAACGTCCGTACAAGTTATGCCTAAAATACAAATAATCGTTTGTGTTCTTGTATAATATAATGTATGACAGACTGGCAACAATATTTAATCCTCATTTACAAACAAGACCATGACAATGATAGCGAGGTATTAGACAAGCTATTACTGATGAATGATGATTCATTGAACATATTCATTAAAAAAGGAAGAAATCGTCAGGAAGTCTAGTAGAACGCCCGTATGGAATTTTAAAACAAAATATTTAAAAGTAGAGGTAGAAGAAACTTTCGCCTCATTCTTACACATTTGTGACATAGTTTGCCACATGAGAAAGCCATGTGGAATAAATCCACACTACATGACATGAAATTCACATCGTCTTGCAATTGACCCCAAGGATGACCATTACAATTGCAGCACATACAAAATTGATCAATAATTCTCAATTTCGACACATTATACGACAGAAAAACGAGAAAAAAGATGGTTGATCACATGCATTGGTACTATATATGGAACAATTCACACTAATATAAAGCGTGTAATATGTTTCCTATGAATCACGCATGCCGCTCATAACGTATGCATCTTTCTGTACACAAAACGAGAGAAGAATAGGCAATTTCGTCTACATTAGATGTTGTCAGTCTTTATTATTTTAAATACTCGAAACTAGTTGTTTGATTTGCTCCATTTGCTGAAATAGTACCTCTGAGTGCTGAGGGAGAAAATGAGACAGAGACTGGTAGATAGCGATATATATATATTATATATATATATATATATATATATATATATTATATATATATATATATATATATATGAGTTATTTTACTTGATGTGTTTTATGATAATATAAATTTAGATGTGAGAGCTTCGTCTCAAATATGCATTTAATGATCTCTACTTTGAAATGTGTGTTTGATGACATTCATCTAAAACTGACCTACTAGTATATGAGGTGGACATTAATAAACAAAATATTCTGCAAATTATTATGTTGCATAGCATCATTCACCCCAAAAATAGCTTTATCATATTGCAGGTTGAAATTGTGGTGCAACTACCTGTCAGAAGAAAACACATATATGCACACTCATACGCACACAGACACTTGCCGAGATATTTTTTTGCAATTGTACATTTATACAGCATACATACAATTCATATATTTAGCTGAGTCTATTTTTAACGATGTATTTATATAGCGCACGTACTATACATATATTTGTTTTATATTACATAAAAGTACACATTCTTACGTTTTCAACAGAGTAAAAGTTGGCGGCAGGAAAATGTGAATTGACGGAGGGAGTAAACACCTCACATCGATGCCCAGTCTGTCTTCTACAAAATGTGGTTTTGCAGGTATTACAGTGATTAACATTCGTTTTGGAAATTATTAATTTGCTTCTTTATTAACTTATGTTTTCATTCAATAAAATACACACTTATGATTTAAATACGAACGTTGGTTTAACTGAAGAAAGTAAAGCACTACACACATTGCATGGCTAGCGTCTCGAACAGTGAACGTCCTGCCATTAAATCACCGGCGAATACCTGGAAACGAGTGGGGAGTATTCTAGGCAAAATTATGAAACAAAAAGAGGTAATACAAACATTGCTGTTTTATTGTATTTTGTACGGATGTTCTAAGTCAATGTTATGCTTTACTTACCATTGCTACTGACCATAACATTGCTTTTATCATCTCTTTCTCCACTATGTAGGTTTGTCTGCCAGTTTTACCATCATAAGACAAGAGACATCGTCACATGCCACAGTCGAAATCCGCTACGCTCGTTTTTTTACGGAGTTTTGCTTTTAACTTGCAAAGTAGTTGGGGGAATCAGAATTTTTGGACAATACTTCCATTTTTCCAACTACTACAATTTATATGGATTTTTTTTTAAAAATAACAAATTTATTGTCAAATTTTGTTATGGACAATGAATAGGGGAAATTAGTATCTTCAATTTTTTTATCGAACATGTGTATGGTCTATTTTGAAAGACTGTGTATTTGAAAATTTATAAGCAAAATGTTCATGGTAAATTTATCTGTGAACTTTTTTTTGTCAATCTTTAAAAACTATATATTTGAAATTTTGTATGGGAAATTGTTATGGTAAATTCTGTATTGTTAACTTTTTTAAAATATATATATTTTAAAATGCTATGTTCAGTTTTGAAAACTGTGCATTGAAATAGTTATGGTCAATTTTGTAAAAGTATATATTGGAAGAAACAAAGTGTTGTGGTCAGTTATTACACGTTTTGTTCTTTTTGTGGGAGACATTTTTCTTATCATTTTGGGCTACTATGACACTCTGTGACTGAAATATTATATTGAACTTTATAGACAGGTAATTGGTAAGGAAGATCTGAATAGTTTCAAAGATAATCCAGTTAATGAATAAATTAGAAAATTTGAGTATGATGAATATGTTCCAAGATGTAATACTAATATGAAGAATGATGGCCAATACATCATTGAGACAATGGATAGAGATATGTACATATTGCCACACACGAGTGTTATTGAAATCCGAGGTAGATTGCAAACAGACGCAGCTTTCCCAGTAAAGTATGATGTGGATGATGCAATATCATTAGTTAATAATGCATTGAGACTATTTCACAGTGTCCAATATGTGATGGATGATAATTTTATAGAACGAATGTCTTTGTTTCTTCAAAAAATGTAGTACCATAGTAGAACTAGTATCATATTCAAATTTGTACGCAAACTCCTCAGCAACCAATATGCTATGGTTTCAACAAAGTGGCAACGGTAATGCTTCGATTGAAAGATTTTAAACTGATACTGAACTAATACCAATGGCTAGAGTAGCTGACAGTAACGCTCATGCCAGTGAACGTGATTGTTTTGTTATTGGACAAATTGTCAGAATAGCGTTTAACGCAGGCGTAGAAGCTGGTAATAATGAATGATTTATACAAAGGCCGCTTCTCACTACTGGCGACAAACTAGTGTCTTTTATTTACCATTCCGCGATATTTTTCAGTGTAAGCCGTGATATAAACCCGATTTTGTATGGTGTTAAACACTCGATAATTTAGAGAAGAATCCACCCAAAAAATGCATTATGTAGACGGCTGGGGCATGTACATCTTCAACGGTAAGTTTAATATTTCGTATACCAGCCTATGGATGCCAAACTTGAATTATCTCTGCCAATGGAAAGTGAATGCTATAAATACCTTTAGTGAAAATAGAAGATGTCATTCTAAAGTGTATGCGTTGTTATATCTTGTTTGGGAATTCGTTAGTTCCAGGATTCATAATTGGAAGCGTGGACGATTTTTGTTATTGTTTTTTATATTACGAGTAGCATCGAAAGACGAAGAGTGAATTGAATGCAAATTGTCATCATTCCAATCAATATATCCTAACTGCATTACAAATTGTATAACATAATGATTTTGAACTCGTCAGCTTATTGTTTATTTAACCATATACTTCATGGGTGTGACTGGTGTTGGCAAATAAATTAGATAAACGTGCAAAAACATCATTCTATATCAGTGAAAGTGTAATGAAACACATCATTTTTTATTTGGAAAAAAGGAAAAGGCATCTGAACACGATACAATATAAGTGTTTTTTAAATTTTTTTTTATTTTTTTTTTAAACATATTCCTGGTGTATCAATGGAGCATAATTAAGACACAAATATCACAATAATTTTAGGAAAGAGTTATAAAGCTTCCAAAAGACAAGGAAATATAATCTGCTCTAACTAAAATAAGTTGTGACAGTTTCGGAAAAGAAATATATGAACTACGAAATAGGAGTTAAATTATTGCATACCCCTAGGCATCTTGTGTATAAGTAATTGGAAACACTAAACATTGTTTATCGCAAGTAACTTATTAATATTCCATGAGCTGCAACATGTCTCCAGTGTACTAAGCTTTAATTGGAAATAAATAAAAATGTATATTTGTTTATCATTTATCCACGGGTTTGAAACGTATTTCGCGGATAATTTGGGTGTATTCTGCGCGTATTCACTGCATCCTGAACGTTAGGGTTATACTCGGTGTACACACACTTACCCTGTAAAGAGCATTGCATGGTCGAAGTCTGCTAGGTGCTTTGCGCCGACTTCCTTGTCCCAGTCTTGGAGATCAGAAAGATAATAGTCGTAGCTAATATATGTTTTCCCGTTAATTATCGCCACATTAGAACGATTGTGTGGGAAGAGATCTTCACGCTTTAAACAAAATAGAAAACAAATGGAAATTATCCGTAAATCAGGAAACAATGGAAAACGATGTAGTGTTGTTTTTTTATATTCTTTTTTAATGAATTTTATATTAAAATGTGATTGAGGCTAACGATACAGGTGAAAGGAAAAAAAGTTGATTTTTTTCTTTTTGAATGTATTTTCCCTGTACATGGATACCTGTCGATCGGCAAATATCATACAGGTACCGAATTAAACATGATCGTAGGCATAATGATTAGTAGAAATATAATACAACATCAATATATAATGTACCGAGATAAACTAATAAAGACAGAAATAGAGGAGAGAGAGAGAGACAGACCGACATACATACCTATAGAGAGACAAACAGACATATATAGAGGATTGAACATGTAAGCTATACTACATTATGCTGACATGTCAATAACCAGTCAGAAAGGAATCTTTCAGTATATAAATTATACTTTGAACCTATATTAGATATGCATAATAGTTATGCATTCAGTTCAGCTTGTTTCAGGCAACATATATATCATCTCATTTCATCATGTTCAGGCAACATATGCATATAAATATATTAAAACCAATGATGTTATTTTTAAAGAAGGAAAAAGGAAAAGAATGTACCGAGTTATTAACTCACTCTCTCTCTCTCATTTTCTCTCTATCTCTCTCTCTCTCTCTATCTCTGTATATATATATATATATATATATATATATATATATATATATATATATATATATACGCAAAAAGGTATTAATGTAGTTTAGACACGGGCATTACCATGGCACTGATAAACAATGCACCTAAAATATATTTAATACAACTAAGAAAATCTTCTAAACTGTCATGTTTAAAGACAATTGTTTTTCCAACCCCATATTTTATTTTAAAATATCTATAATATCATTCTAAACATCGTGTCTCTTTCGCGCACTTCATTTTATATATATAAACATTTTGTTGCTAATAATATGGTATCCAACCTAGATTCTGCATTTCCTGACCTAATAGAACTAAAAAGTGCATTTTGTAATGTTAAACCTATTTCCGTAATGTGTGCCAACATTTTTTTATTTGTGGACATTCCCTATAAATATGAAATAGTATTTCTAGATTTATTGTGCTCGTATTATCATTCAATTTAAAATTTGTAGTAAAGAAATTATTGAATCTTTTTATAATTTAAATACATTAAGTATTAGTTGCTAACAGCCAACGTAATAATGTATACCGGACCAACCATATATTATTATCTTTAGTAATTTCCTAGATGAGAGAGAAAACAATTTTTGAAGGAAAATAAATTGGAGCAATTTAATGCTTTAATACAATTTTTAAATTAATCAACACAATTGTATACCAATTGCGAGTGCCTCTGGTATATTTTACTATAAGGGAAATATGCACTTTGACGGAAGGTCTGTACTTGGTGGTCTGAATTGACAATGCGAGAGTTTTTAACTCTGATTTTCTCTTGTAAGGGGTCATAATTAGTTTGGACAACAATTTTATTTCTGTTTGTAAAACGAAAATCAGCACTCATGTTTGGTATCTGGTTTAGATAAGTACAAACAAATGTATACCACAGCCGTAAAGGTCTTGTTACCCAGTTGAGATTAGAAGCTCTACACAACTTCTACCTGATGTGGTGTATGCTCCCAAACTAAACAACATCTGTCTTATTTAGATTGACGTAAAACACCAGATGTTTGACCATATAACTTGTATACATGCAGTGTACTACTTAAACATGTCCCTGGTTCGTTTATAAATATTGGGGTGCCGCAGCATATTGCGAAGTAAGAAAATATATGTCCTTTACTTGTAGAACTATAATACAGATAGTATGTGTTCGATCATTATTTGTCATATCTCAGCGCACAACAGAACGAAGTAAGGGATAGTGAATCCCATTGTCTACATACACGATTATTATTAAACCATGGAATACGTGTCAATTTACTAATAAACTAGATGTAATATTATCGTATCAATATAAAATAGAGTCAACCATCTCTTACTTAAACTACCAACATTTAAAAAAGTACATAACTTTGAAACAGATGTACATTTTGCTGAGCAAAATTATTTTCCAAAATCAAACAATATGAGTAAAACTGGATTTTAAATCTGTTTGCATAATACACTAAAACATACAAAAGCCTGATGTTTACAGCTTACACAGTGATGGAAATTATATCTTATTTGCTAGTATTAATCCATAAAACTGGTGAATTTTTCCCCACCTCTCATTTGAATTAGGGAAATATTGTATTTTCAAGATGGCCAAAAATGCGATAAGAAGGATTTGGATCTTATTTAGTTACACTGTAATCATCCATTCGTAGTATGTATAATAACAACTGGCCTGTTGCGTTTTAAAACTTTGCCAACCGGGCTTTGCCATTTAAACATCAACGCCATACATACGTCCGTAGACGAGATGAAACTATTCAATTTGATATTATGGCATAGATGCAGAAATAAGTGGGGATTATTTGAAAGTATCAAGCATTGATAGCTCTTGCAAAGTATCATGTTTTACTTTGCAGAATAGAGAGATTATTGTATGTTATTGACATGCTTCTGGATTATCCGAAGGATTGCTTATATCCAACGTAGACTTTACAGTCCCTTTGCCTACGTAAAGTCGCCACAATCATCATCACCTCACCATAGGTTGAGTGCAAATCAGAATGTTACATTTGTTGTCAAGAAGGCTTTGCTTTAAGTCATGTATTCACGGACAAAACATACACTCTATCGCAAGCACTCAAGGACATGCGGGAATCACGAGTTCACACAATTTCTTACTTCAAAAAATATAAAATCAGCAAGGGTGACAGTAATTGATATACTTGTATCTTCTATTTCTTTGTAGCGCAGGTTCACCTGTGACAAAATAGAAATAAATTCTTTCAGTGTTTATAATTTACAATATCGACTCAAAAATGTACAAAATAATGCTTTCGTCAAAATCTCTAAGAATGTACATGTATGGCATGCTTTACAGATAACATAAAAGGCATACGCCTTCTTTTAAAATCAGTAAGCTTAAGGTAGGAAACCTATTTGCCAACTTTATCATCAAATATAATGTTACATTTTTTAAACAAAGATGAAGCTTCTATAAACCGGACACTATTAATATAAACATCTTGCCCGCTTTATGGAGATGGCCAGTATATGAAAGTATGTTTAGTACTGTAGTTATCCAGTCACACAGAGGGACCTGTTTACAGTGAGAACGGGTTAAAGATGGGCCTGTTTAGTGACGGTTTAGTGGAATTACATCTACAAAAAAACTACAATAACGCCAATTTGCGGACTATATTTGACGAAATCCAATCAGATGAGATGCGTTTATGTAACTTTTAAATCTACCCTGTTTAGGCGATGAAAAAGATGATTTGTATGTTCTGCTGGACCAGGGATCGTTCCATTGTAAATCATCTTTTTGCGTTAAAAATATGCAGTATACAAAGTAAAGGAATGTTAACGTGTTCAGTGGTTAAATTCAGTACTTACACCGTTCATAATGTGTGAATAAGTTTCTCTTATCTTTCTTTTCACCTCATCACTTCTGTTTAGGGGGATTGCGGTTTCTACCCTCGATGAATATCTGCAAGTAGTGATCAAATATAGATTGTATCTACGTGTGCGTGCGTGCGTGCATGTATATGCTATTTCTGTGTGCCCAAAGGGACTTAAAATATGCAGCCAAGAATTTCATAAATGTTCTCTTCCTCAGGAAATAAATACCAGTAGTAATTTACTTGAATAGTAAATGATTAGGATGACTTTTGCTACGCGTTTCGAAAATGTAAAACTCGTGAAAATATAAGGTTTAAATTATCACACTGGATTCATCAGTAATCGTCTTCCAATTCCCCAATACTGGACAGGACTGAAGTGCAGTATGCGTGTATAAACAAAGACTCCCACATGGAACCCTAGTTAATGCCTGGGCACTCAACTAATCCATATTCAGGCCAACGTGTGTACAAGGACATTATTGACACTTAATCAAGACGATATTTACTTCTTTTCGCTAAGCTCATAACTGGAAAAACAGTTCAACGAACTTTGTCTTGTAGCTCTGGTAGGGATATATATATATATATATATATATATATATATATATATATATATATATACATAATTAACTAGAAGTTGAGGGGCGATACATTGGTATATATATATATATATATATATATATATATACATAGATAGATATATAGATATATAGATAGATATATGAGACGCAGGGATGTATGTGTGTAGGTTAATATATAGACATAAGTATGTATTTATTTATGCATAAGGGATTTCTGCTACATATATATAGACAAACAAATATGTATATATATACATATATATATATACATACATATATATATATATATATATATATATATACATATATATATATACGTTTGTATGCAAATAGATCACTTACAGGTCCCATATTCCTGAATCTATCAGTACGGCGACCGCGACATAGTTGTCTTGCTTTATCTGGCGAGTTGTATATGTGGATATAGTTTGCAATGAAAAAAAATAGTCATTGTACATATACCCAGTCGTCATTAATAGGACAATATATAATACGTGTACATTTAATATATAATACATTGTTGTAATTGTGTTCACAGTAGTTTTTATATAAAGTGTTATATTCTTCGATAAAAAGGTATATTCTCAGAAGGCATATACTGAATATAACTTAATCTATCATTCTCATCAAGAGTTATCTTGCCATCTTCATATGTGATTCGATCGTACCATTCCCGTTATTTGTTTGGTTTTTTTTTTGTTTTTTCTGTTTAATTTTCTTTGTTGTTTTTTGTTTTCACAATAACTGTTCTCACATGTTGCTCCTTTATTATGTAAACCTGCTTCATTTCGGGATGATAACGTAGCGTCTGAGCGAGGGAAATTGCTTTGTTTGTCTTGCCCATGTCGGAAACGTCTAAGAAGAGCTCTCAATTCCTGTTCTACATTTTGCTCATTGGCGTTTGCTGCATCTGTAAGATGAAATATTCGGTATCACATAAAAAGACTGTGAGGTAAGATTAAGTTTATTTTACTGCATTTTGTCGTTCAATTGTACCTCCAAATAACACAGAACCGAATAGGTATTAAATAAATGTCACGAGAGAGAGAGAGAGAGAGAGAGAGAGAGAGGGAGAGAAGGGCCATAATCATAGCGTATTTTATCCCGGTCTTGTTTTATTTTTAGATCAAGAGAAGGAATGTCATTAAATTGTAATTGATACAACGACATATAATACTCATTTCTTAATTGGAATTATAACATAAAAGATACATCGCATAGAAAAACGAAATCATTAGACGCATGTCTTCATCTGCCATAGTACTGTAATTGTGATCAAGAATTACATTTTACCTTCGTGGCTTTGGAGTAAAAAAAATTGACATAATGTTTCTGCATATTTTATGCTCCAAATATATTAAGATATTGCAAACCTTTATTTTCGACTGAAATTTGTTCTTGGATATTTCCTTGGTCCTGAAGAACATATCGTTTGCCATGAAGATCTGGAACTTCCAACAAGTTTATTGATGTGACGTCAGCCTCCACTGGTCGAATATCGTAACTACTGTCTCCGATTCCTATGTTTCCGTTCTAGATTAACGTGGAAAAGAACACTTATGTGTGTGCTTATGATCAAAGAGATGAATCATATTTGGGTTCCCCTGCCTCTATTCATCCCTTGAATTATTCATATTCTCATTTCAAGTGTTAGTGGTAGAAAACAAGGACACCCATTCATGTATCAGCTTATATATATATATATATATATATATATATATATATATATATATATATATATATATATATATATATATATTCATAACAATATGTTACAACGAGTAGCAGTGTTATGAAATTATGTATTATTTCCTTTTTAAATAGTGGTATAGGTTTATGATCTCTGCATAATAGTCTAACAGCTGTCGTCTTGCAGAAAGTACATATACGGTATTTCAAGGTGACTCAGTACATTAGGTCGTAGGAAGAATTATTAATTATAAAAGTAGTATATCACGTGGTTTAGCGCGTGAATCTATGAACTTCTGACCTAGATTATATGATTCATTAGAGTCAATACGTTATTGACTGTTTAAAAAACGTTAGTGTAAAAGTACTTAGCAATGTCACGCATAACCTAGCTTCTGATTGGTTCGGAGAGGGTTGCAATATTTCGAAATGCCCAGTTGTTTGTTAAAGACGTAATGGGTTTTTATTTTGTTTCCGCGTAGTGGGAGACTATATTATAGGATTAATGGCAGTATTCTGACATTCTTCATAGCTACACTGGATTGAGAGGTCATTCACGAATTTGGTTATTTTTGTGTGTGGATATTCTACTTCAGAGATATATATTTATTTTAATACAGTGCATTTAGGATTCAGTACTGTGTCTTGAACCTTTATTAATTATATAGCTATGTGGAATTATCGGAAACATTTCTAGACCTTGTGATATTCTATATTCCCAAGGACTATTTGGAATTTATAACACTTGGATATATTTGATTCTTATTAGCACATTAGTACAGTGAAGGTTACTTCATTCGGAACATACTTCATTCGGAATATTTGGATTAACTTCCGGATCAGTGAACTTTAGAACAATTTAGGACTATTAAGGACATTCTATACTGTAAGTTATTTTAATTATTTCACTTTGATTGTTTGCTGAAATATTTAAATGTTTTAGGAAATTACATATTTGTATTTAAATCTTGAAAGCTTGTTTGAGTCTTTTCTTTTGTTACATTTCCCTTAGTCGTAACAAGGAGCTACCGCACGGAAAGTGTGATAAGCTAAATTAATATTAAATACACTAGAGATAACGTTTGGATCAAAGAATATATTTTTTATCGAAAACACTATTATCTACTAAATAGGCAATGTACTCTCTGTATACTTCTCTCTATGCCTCATGAAGTGTGGAGATAAAAGGAGATATAAAGAGGTATTGAAAATAATGTGCTGTATATAAATGGATAGGCTAACGGAGAATATACTTAAGATTGTGAGTGCAATTTTAATTGAAAATGTGGCTGAAATATTGACTAAAAAGGTAGCTAATATTGGCTGAAACAGTAGCTGAAAAATGGTTGCTGAACCTAGTATCCATATCTGAACCAATGACTCATATTTAATTAACAACTGAACCAATACCTAAAGCTGTACTAATAACTGTACCCACACTTGAACTAGTTCCAAATGTTATATCTGTACCCATAACTGAACCAAATATGATTCCTAACGTATCTGCCAAATTATCAAACTGTAGGGCGGATACGTGTATACATTGTAAGAAAGAAGTAATGGTAAACAACGTGTGCAGACATAAGAAGACATGCCTTTAAAGTAGTGCTAATAGATGCCAATTGTGGCAATAATCGTGGTAATTCTAACCCCTTAGCTCAGCTAACAATAATAACTCTTCTCCTGACTATGTTGACTCTGATGATGATTATGACACTAACTATGACATTCTAAAGGCAATACTCATTATTAAGGTCATATAAATAACCGCCATGTCCTCACTGTTATAATTGTCTCCTTCCACCTAAATATGATCACGAGTATAAGGATATATATATATATATATATATATATATATATATATATATATGTGTGTGTGTGTGCGTGTGTGGCGTGTGTGTGTGTGAGTGTATGTGTGTATATGTGTGTGTGTGTGTGTCCGGCAATGAATGAATATAGTATTTAATTATAATGGAAAACGTATACATTTAGATAGTCTTGACAGCAGATATTTTATGTCATTCGCTTCAAATAAAAATATGGCACGTAAAAAGTGTATTAAATATATTATTCCATACATGAATGATGATTTTGACATATAATTTGGCAAATGTTAAATACTTTTCTCATACCTTTTGATATATATCTGCCTAACGAGATAGATAAAAGTATCAGAAAGTATTTATAAAACATAATTACTTATCTAAATCGATACTAGATTCAAACAATTATAACATAATTCCTGTCCAGCAACACAACCTAATCCGCCTGTTAATCCTTGCATTTCAAACGTAATCAGAAACATAAAAGCTACTATACGGAAGATACATAGTTGTAATATAGAATATTATATATTTTCCAAGACACCACTCTTAAATGCAACAATGTTGATTCACTCAAAAGATACAGAGCCCAGTCTGGTACGTCCGTTTGATCCGATACCGTCATCACTGCTTGAAAGCTTAGATTCAATATTGCCTTCACTAGCCGATATTACTAATATTTATCTCTCATCTGGGAAATTCCTCTCGTTTTTCAAACTGCCATTGTAAAGCCTCTGTTGAAGAAACTAACGCTTGATCCTAAAGATTTTTAAAAAAAATACCGCCCTGTTTCCAAAATTCGAATTCATGTCAAAAGTGATAGAAAAATTGGTCGGTTTGGGAGATCTCTGAATTTAATAGTCTTTTATCAATTTACATTCTGCATATCGCCCTCGCCACATTATTGAAACTACACTTCTGAAAGTAGGCAAGGACCTTCTCTCTACTTTGGAAAGTGGAAATATTACAGTCCTCACTATCTTTGACTTGTTTGCAACATTTGACACACTACACCAGGATATATTACTTCTCCGGACACCGTTCTTTTGAGCACCAGGGCCCAGCTAACTGGAACGAATCGTCTGTTGAGTATTTCCTGCAAGAGTGCTCTTAAAACTCACCTATTTCCATTGCACGAACATACTTAAGGCTTCGGAAGTGTTTCCTTAGCTTAATTACTTCCAGCATGTTTGTATTTGTAATTTATATGTGTTTGTGTTTTGTAATCGTGTCCATATATATGTCCGTATGTGTTAACTTATATTATAAAGCTCTTAGAACTTCTAAAGATTAATTGCTGTAGTAGGTCATCATTATTATTATTATTATTAGAAGTAGTATTTTTATTATTATTATTATTATTAGTAGTAGTAGTAGTAGTATTATTATTATTATTATTATTATCATTATTATTATATATATGAAAAGTGTTTTAATATGTTTAGTATTGGAGATTTCAGATGGCAACTCTGGTGTCTGAAATTGAGGATTTCAATTCAAAATCCTGTTCATCTTAAATGAAGCAGCTCAACATGAGTCCGTTTCTTATTTAAGTAAAGCTCGGCAATCTCTCTTGGTTGACAAAAACATACTTATTTGTGTGCAAGCAACATTTTGGAAGCGCTTCAACATATAAACTTAAGTATGGGCTTATTTAGTTAGAACATCTAGAAATGTTATCAAATAGAATGTACGTATGTCCTAGATTTCATCAATCCGTTGTCTTAGACTATGCTGCGAGTAGTTTTATTGTTCTTTCTTTTTTTCTACCTGCCACTACGTGGGTCTACAAAAAACACTGCTTGTTGTTCTTGCATTGAATTTTAGAACGCTTTTGTACCTGCAACCATGCTATGGTGGTTGTTCTTCCTGTGGTAGTTGTGGTGATGGTGACGAACCCCGTTTCTTTTGGACGTAAAGCTGTCCTACAACCATGTAACAACTTCGACCACGGCGATGACACAGCAGCGAGAAAATGTGTGTATTCTTATTACTGAAACATAAGCTTCACACAAATCGTGAGACAGTGCATGCGTGTGTATGTGTGTATAGTCTAGCAACTTAGAACTCAAATAATGGAGGAATTATTGGAAAACAAAATAATTCAATATGCAACAAGTTGGAACAATGGGTCCTAAGTTTAATTTCTGGACTTTATTCCGTACAAATGAGAGCCTGAGAACATAAAAAATTGTCAGTTGGCAGGTCTAACAAACACGAATGTTTAGATGTGTGTATGTGTGTGTGTGAGAGAGAGAGAGAGAGAGAGAGAGATAGAGAGATAGAGAGCGAAAGAGAGAGAGAGAGAGAGAGCAATATGTGTTTTAGACTTTTCATATGTAAGGTTTTGATAAACCTATTCCAATGTGCGGGCTAGAATCTTCAACCGCTCTTAATAACCAGACCACTGACTTGTCCCCTGTATAGGAAGACATTCTGATATTTAATTATGCTGGACACAGTCTGTACATTGTACATCATAATAAACTTACGATGTCTGTCACACTGCTCATTTGGTCTTGTGGCACATCTGACGGTCATGAATGCCCCATTATGCCTGTCTTGGTAGTACGCCAGAGCCTATTAAAATAAATCCGTCAACATATTGTATTGAAAGGTAGGTAGGTATTTCACCATGTATATACTGAGGAAAGTAGCGAGGTAGATAGGTATGTAAGTTGATTGCCGTTAGTTTGTTCCTTAAGTAGCTATTTGTGTCGGTACGTTTTTAAGTATGTAACTGGGTAGGCAATACAAATTTGGACTGATTATATATGTGGATGATTATATGATTAGTTAGTGGAATTTGTTAGGATAGGCAGGTAGACAAAATAGTAAATTTGATGATAAGCTGCTGTTTCAGGTGAGTATCTGGACAGTTCTTTATCTTTGGAGGTATGATCATGCGTCTCAAGAACAAATACTACCATAAAAGGTCCAAAAAATACGTTAAGCGTCACATCTGATTTGGACTCAAAAATATATGTCCGTTGAGGGGGAAACATGGTAGATGTGAAATGAGACCAAATTTCGGTTTGGAATAAAAATCAGTATGTTTGCGACAATTGTATTTCTTAAGTCCAAATATATATGATCGGTGTTTGAAATGTCGGCAGTGAATATGATCGAATGATGGAAATTATGGGTTTGCACTATCAATTCGTCTAGCTTTTCCCTGCCATGTTGTTCATCCATTTCCACATCATCATTAAAACGTACCAATTGATATCGATTATAGCTTACAGAAATCAGAAGTTTGATTTCTAATTGGACCATAAATATTTTTGCATATGAGGAACCATCGTACTTCTCATGGTTATTCCGTTTATCAGGAGGTAGTTCTTTCCACTCAACTCAAAGTTATTGAGTTTAGGGACTAACTGCAGGAGTTTGACCATGTATTATGCGAATGGCGTCTATACAACTGCTGTTATCTAAGCTTCTTTGCATGCCTGTATTCCATCATCATGTGGACTATTGGTATAGAGGGATGTTACGTATAGTGAAAGAAGCATATAGTTGTGTGGGAACTGTTCACTGGCTTTACTTTGTTGTGGTCAAGCATTGGCACATGTTGGATTAGACCCTTGCACCTTTCCTTAAATGGCTTCTAGTTAAACGTGTTCGACGTACTTTCCTGTGGTATGTTTATGGTTGCATACTCGGCTTTACACTTTTATTATTATATTTTTCAGGCAAAAAAAACTTGTGCATTGTTTGACTTTGATATTATACCGCTGTTGTGTTGTTTGCAATCTTAAATCATGTATCATTAACTGATTTTGTACTTCATCTATTTCTAAACCAAGTATAGTGCTTTTTGTATCTACTGATACTTTCTACATAATAATTTTGTCATGAGTTGCCAATTCACTGACAACATTGTCAGTATTATCAAATTATGTTTGAACTAATACGTCTGCAATATCGTTCTCTTCGTATGCAGAATTGTCAACGTCTGTATCACCTTCTGCCATTTTCCAATGATTTAAATATTAAATAAATTAAATTATCACAGTTAGAAAAGGTATTGGGAGTCATCTGAAGTGAAGCTTCAAACTTTATCGAACAAATTAACCAAACTTCAACAGAAATTGAAAACTACAAACAGGAATTGAACAATGCTATTGCAAATGGAACATACAAAAAAATAACCGGTAAAACGTGACTGCAAAATAGTCGAGGCAACCAAAGAGAAACAAATCAGGAAGACTTATGAAGGTATGAACAATCTTTGCAAATGTCTCAGCTTCTATACTTTCCAAATCACTGTCAGATGTATTAATTTACACTGCGAGATCAATAATAAGCAAACTTATTATAATCGAGAATTTAGGCAACATACAAATTGGACTAATAGATGAATATATGGCATCGAACGGAAGTTGATACTTTCAGGATGTGTGTCACTTAAACTATATTTGCGCTGAGTGCCAGTGTAATAACTTTCAGTCATATTGATTTTATAAGGCCAACTGAAAAAAAGAAATGTGAAAATGTAAAAAAATAGACCGGGTAAATATGAATGTGTACCGGTTTATTTATTGATGCATTTTGTACCTTCAAGCACACTTATTACAATAGTCATCTTTTCAGTAATATGTCTGTAGTATGCGGTAAGTCTAACAAAGACAAATGATTACACAATGTTGAAAACAATTTTGCCAATGATTAAGATAACCAGCTTGAATGTTTCAACACGTTTCTCTTGATCTTCTATATCTTGCATTGAAGGAATTGTATAATTGTTATACTTTTGTTTTCTCTTTCTATCATGTATTTTGTATTTGACCACTGTACACATTTCATTTGTTGTTGAAGATCAGACGCTCGAAGACAGAACACGGTATGCCATGATCAACGAGTAGGTCCCCATCACTAACACATTAGGGTTTTGTAAAGTTTAGTCATCTTCGACATAAATCAATTGATGGTACATTCTTGTACATTTCATGTCGTGCATGATTTTATGTCTTTTTTGTTGTTTTTTTGTTGCTAGTAACATTCTACTTCTTGTCATATTAATTAATCTGAAGTTTTCATCATTGTGGTACCTTTTCATAAAACTACTTTTTATAGTGATATCTACCTGTATTCTTATAGTTTTGAAAGTATCCTTTATTTTCCTTATTCCATATTTTGTTGTACTTCTCTTTACAAGCTTTGCAATTCATACACTGTTTGTTGAACTCAGATGTATCTTTCTCTTCCAAACATTTTGAATAAGTTTCAAAATCAGTCTTGTTTATTGAGAAAATAAAATATTTTAGATTAGCTTTCACAATTCAAAGTAACGTTGAAAGTTATCTTGATCATACTCTGTATAGCGTCATCAACTCGTTTTTAGTTACATTTCAAAATTTCCATCTCAAATAATTGGAAGTCGAGCATGACAAAGGCAGAATGAAAACAAGGAAAGCAAAGAAAACTAAAAAGTATAAACACCATAAGATCCACGTAGAATACAACTTGAAAGACCTGTTGGAAAACGTTCAAGGGAACTGTAAAGGCCAAAGGGAACGAATAAAAAAAAACAACAACACGAAGCCTCTACAAGGAGTGAACTTTTGCAAAGAACATCACAAGAAGATGCTATCACAAAAAGGCAAAGAAATTCATTCAACTCAAACGACACAATATATTACTCAATATGTATTGTTGTAACTTATTTTAGGCATATTTTTCATTTCTGTAAAAAATCAGGATTTTTATTTACATAGTCTTTATAACCGTAGGTAAGGTGTCTCAAAGGAATATAAACTTACTGTTGAAAAATATGCTGGATTTAGCAATGAACAATGAACTAAAGTACACTAATCGCAAGGAGACAACACTATTCTGCGATAACATTTCCTTAATTCTTCACTAGATGAATAATACAATATTGAGCGAAACACTAAATATTGTCATCACATTTCACAATGCAACATTAAGCACTGCTCTTACTGTTCCATATACAATGCTTTTAAAAAAAAAGTTAAATATGCTAATGGGTCCACTGCCAACAATGGGCTTATCATTCCGATTTTACTTTGTTCACATTTGACTGATAACAAGTTGACTTCTACGTGACATTGTTAGAACACACTATTTATATTCCTAACTGTTTTGTCTGTAGATGTAACGAAATGTCGAGAGAAACAAAAATAAAATTGATGAACACAATTTGCCATGCCACATTAAGCTATACTCTTAATCATGTAAAAGCTATTGAAGTTTTCAATTTGTCCACCATTAACAATATATACTGAGGAAGCTTACAAGCTAATAATTTCAGTTTCATTTAACCAGTTCAGACTTGAGTACCTTATAACAAATTGACTTTTACATGACAAAAATAGTGTACAATACATTGAGTAGCTTAGACAGTGAGTGAAAACCCATATGATACAACAGCGGAATATTACATACACACAATTAACGAGATTAGAATGTATTTGATCTAGCAGCTCCAATACTATACAGGTATAAGAAAGAAATATAAAGTTGTATACACAGTTTTGAATTCGGTTTAGGCATGTATGGACACAATTTCAGTAATAGTGTTTCAGCAGCTTGATTGTGTTTAAATATTTTAATAATTGGATTAAAAAGAAAAAATTTCGTTGAATAAAGAATACTATGCAAAAAGAACCAGAAAAGGCGAGCCAAACGAATGATTTTTTGCCCACCTTCTGATAGCCAAGTAAGATACGAATATATTTTCATTGCACTTGTGATGAGTGTTTGTTTGTATGTAGCTTGAGTGTGTTTGTAGCATATAAATAGCAAATATATATGTATCTATGTGTTGTAAATACATGACTCTTAAAAAGCAAGAAAATATCATTCAAGGAGTTAATAGCTAAATCAAACACATCATTGTATCGCATATACATCTGACAGATTAAAGCTCAACAAACGCTATAGATAGATTGCCAAATCTAGGTCTAATTACATTCATTGCACATGTGTTTTGTATCGTGTCATTTAATACAAAAGTTAAATAAGGTGCTATTTGTTTTTACACAAGTTGGATATAATTATTATGAAAGACAGCATCATATCATACACAAGAGATAATGTTTTAATGTTATATGACTGCAACATTGTAATGGAACACAAAGGTCGGCGGCTACCAATTTCGGTTAGAACAAACAGGATTGAGTAAGGCATAAAGAATGAAAAATCAAGAAATCTACGCCGAGCACAATTCTGGTACATACACTGTACTGTTTATTGTGTATGGACGGATGTTTAAAATAACACATGACTTCGAAGTAACAGCAGATATTTCCCCACTGTACCCATATGCTCTTCATCAAGATTTCAGATTCCACATAATATTTGCAAAGGCAACTGATATGATTGCAGGCACAATCAAGATCATGAACTGGAACACATTCAGTACGATACAAATCATCTGCATAGCAGCCAATATAACACATATACAGACTTGGAGTCAGTTCATCTTTTATAGTGCCTACAATGAGCCATAAGTTATGGATCTAGTTGACTTCCAAGTATGAAATGAATTTTCGGACCACTGTTGATTAATCCTCTTAAAGCTTATGAATTGATGAAAATAACACTTTGTTAAAAATTAAATTGTATACATTATAAGAAAAAAACTAATGAAAGACCTTTTGATATTTTACTATAGCTTATAGTCACTGTCACAAAATCAGTACAAGGGGTATGCATAAAGTATCTGTTTCTGTGCAGTATCTCGTTTAGATGATGCAGTAACATTGTGCATTGAGTTAATGGTAATCACTTTAATTTAACATATAAGATCAATGTAATTTACTTAGAATTGGCCAGTATACTGGGTTTTGATGTATGTAATCAATCTATTGTATCATAGTAAAGGCAGACTAGTTCATGATATACAATCACATTTTTATGACTTTCAGAAAACCATGCCCTCGTGATAAACTGTGGAAAATATAACTCTCCATTTATGTAAAAATGGACATTGATGGACAAGTCACTTCTGGCTGCAGTACTAGGCATGAACAATGACTTCAGCTGATATGTCCATGTATAAATACGAAGCAAACGTATGAGAATGATATAGTAGTAGCAATAGTTATAAAATGGAGTCAGATATTTATATGTATTCCATAATTCTTTTTAAATGATATTGCATCAGTGTTTGACATCTGATTATACTCTTGTAGTGAAGTTATGTCTATACATGCACACAAGTTGTGATTATATAAGTTCTATGCATGTCATAGTATGGCTACTTTTACTGTGTATGCAATTGTGTACATTCATTTGGGTTAACATATGAAGGGTGGTATTATTTTGTTTATGTGGTGAATGAAAACTTTGAAGAGAACTGAAAAACAGATGCTTTCAATTGGTGTCGTGTATAGCGTTTGATTGTTATAATCATATGGCTGATCATGCATATCATATATGTGATACAGCAATCAATGTCTTGTTTGATGAACTAGTATTTTAGTCTTAATAGCTTTATAATGCTCCCAGAGCCATTTGTTTCTTTTTAAGTGCCATAATCAGTGTTCAGTATTATACTTGATAAAATGATATTGTAGTGTTTGTAATTCTGCTGATATTCTCCAACTGATCTGTATTCATCAAGCACTTAAAATAAATTTTCCTTTCTCAGGTCAATATGAATATGTTTCATTTGTCATTGGAGTTGCTACATAACTAATTTTAAGCTTAACAAACCACACAATTCAGTCCAGTGTTGAAGAATGTTTATTGTGCAGGAGGTTGTGTAGCATGGCACATTATGATACAATGTTTTTTTTTTACCCTGAAACTGCAAATAAAATACATTTAGTACAAATATACATCACAATTTCATCATCAGCAAATTACCTATTCTTGCACGTACGTATCAAGCCATTTGCCAGTACACTGAATTACAAATTAATTCATATCTCTCATATTCATCAATTACTCAGATAGAGAGATAAGGAAAAACTAAAGATAATACGCAAGCAGACAGATACAAATTACAGACGTATGAGCAAATGGTGTACTGCAAGATATACACATAGACAACGGTAGACCCAGATAAGAATAAGCAGATTGATAGGCTATTAAGTGTTAAGTGTACTCAAAGCTGAATAACATACAATAATTGCATTGGAATACATGCTCATTTTGTATCATAAACATGTCATCAAGAAATATACAATGTACATAAAAAGTGATATCAAACATGCCTAATGTATTCATATTACATAAATCTAGATACCTTCTTGTATGGGACAAAGGTTGCATTTGAAATAACACTTTCAAAGATTACCAACAAACTCGCATATGGGAATGCAAAGAAATGAGAATAATGGCCACATATCTAATATATCTAATATATATATATATATATATATATATATATATATATATATATATATATATATATATATATATATATATAATATACAAGTACACTTGTAACTTATGGACATGACTATTGAAAGAGTGATCAACTGTAGGAAAAGGCAGTTTGACTGCTCCTATTCCTGTTCTGTGCAAATACACGACATAGATTTTAAGATCACATATTAATAAAATGAAAAAAGTGAAAATATGTATATTTGCATTCTATCTTGTTCATTAGCTCAACATAACCACAAGTTGCTATACTGTACTGATTAATATCAGCAAACTATCAAAAGTAGCCATTTAAATCTATCATACGTTTCATACTTAACAGCATATGACTGAATGCAAATAAAGATTCTAATATGAGAAAAATGTACCTATTGTCAAGAAAAGAAATAAAAGAAACTAACATTAAAAATGCAGAAAATGAAAGTACTAACCTCAGTACAATCCATAAGTCCAAGACTCTATCTCTGATCTTTTTCACAAAGTGCTGAAGGCATGGGCAAGAATACATATACACTTTTCAAACTGACTAATGGGCAAGTTGCTTATCGCTTGTCTTATAATTGGAAGAAAACAGCATGAACAGGTAAACATGGTAGACTAATTGCCAAGACGGAAAACAAAACAATCCTGGCTCAAGGTTGCATAATTGTCTAATGGGGTAGACCGAAAAAAGAATGACACTAATTGCAACTGGTAACTTTATTGCAACTACAAAATGAATATTATATATCTCATCCAACCTAATTAAAAAGGAATATTATACCAATATTTTTGTGTCTTACATCCTTTGAACCCCAAAACAAGCCAACCGTCTATAATCATATATAAGCCGATACCAACTACAAACTGCATAGACCCAGATCTGCAGTCGCATAATGCGCTGGCAAATATGGGTCTATGCAGTTTGTATGGGCTAATCATTAGAACAAATAGCATAGACCCTGATCTGCCGGCGCATCAAGCGATTGCATATGACGGTGTCTACGTTGTTTGCATTTGGACGCAGATTATATCCGAGTATATACGGTATTCAACTGTTCATTGATCCTGTATTTTTACTGAATTTTCTATATAGTGTTAAAACCAAAATGGTCTGCTCACAGTTACATTTAAACAGAGTGACATGGCCATGAATATAAAAATGCTTTAGTGAAGTAGTAGCTAATAAACTGTTTATACAAAACTTACTGGTGCAAAATAAACATGACATAATACAGAACAACATGCTTGATACAACTTAAAAGCAAATCTTGACTTCCTGAGAAAAAGAATCCTACCAAGAAAATAATACCTGAAATCAGATACCACATCTCTAACGTATTTTATGTACAATTATTATGTAAAATGTAACAATATATGTCTAATAATAGAAATTCACCCATCATAGCACCAAAGATATATCACCCAAGTCTTCCTTGAGTAAAGCCATGATACTGGCCAAAACTATCTGGGTATTTGTCCCTTATCCTCTAAACACAACAACTTGGGATAACACGTCTGTTGCCAGCACCAAGGTACCCATAACTCCATAAAATAAACTGTCTATAAGCAGCATGCCTTTTCCCCCTGTTGTAATTGTTATCTTCTTCTGCTGCCAGGACATCCAGCCTATACCTCTGTGCAACAAGAAGCACAACTTCATCTAATACAACCAGGTCAAAGTCCTGCAGAAATTATTGAAAAACTGTCAGTCAGTATGAAATATTTAAAAAAGATAAAAACATTAAATGTACACTGGAAATATATTGGTTCTTATTTTATGCATTGAAACAAATATATGTAAAGATAAACAAGTGTTACGAACAGCTTCCTATTTCATTAAAACTGCTGCAAAAATAACAAGCACACTTTGGATGTGCAAGTGAGACAGATTGCAGTCATGAGACTTCTCAAAAGTAGAAAGAGAGACAATTTACAAAAAAATGACTTACAGGAAGCATTGAATAGCATTTGTTTTCTTCGTCAGTTGGCATTTCACGGCAGTTGCTGAATATGCACCATCTTGGTGATTCACCGCCTGGGCTTGGGTGGTATCCCTGTTTATCTGTTGATGAGCCATTTATTATTTCAAACACCATGTTGTTGTGTTTCTGACATATTTGACTCAACATATCGTCTTTTATTTCCAGTGACATACTGGATATGCGTTCCTATCAAAATAAATTCAACATTATGAATAAACCGACAAGAAAAATAAAGCATACATTTATAAGTGTAATACAATGCAAATTTTAAATGTAACACAATTATGTTTACCTTCAACTGACTATTTCTGGCTTTAACTGCAGTTACGACTTATGTCTTTCTAAGTGATGATGGTCCTTGATATCCTCTTCCTCTCCTTTGCCTGATAACTCCTCCTCTACCTCTTCTACTTGACTCCTCTCTTTCTCTACTTCTTATACTTGACTCCCTTCCTCTAACACCTCTTCTCCTTCTACCAACATTTCTTATCTCCTGCTGCTCTGTGCTTTCAGTACTGTCATGAGGTGATGAAGTCTGTGATACTGACTCACTTGCAGTGTTATCTGAAACCTACAATAAATCATATGCAAAGAAAGGTAGATAAAAATCATAAGTTTTTCCTTTTGTGATATGCAAATAAAAAAATAGCACTTACTGAAGTAATTCATTTATCGCATAACAATGTGCCATATGTTTGTTACTGGCTTCAGCAATCGTGGCCTTGAAATGGATATTTCGTTAAAATGGGGCTTGGCCACAACAACAACAGCACTACTACTACTACTTATTCTTCTTATTATTATTATTTACAGATTACATGAATGCGCAAAATCGCATGGTGTATCGGATACGTAACGAAATGATGTTATACATGCAAATTCGCAAGAAAATCAGCTTATTCTGTGCAGAAGAGGCCACATTAGCGAGATATTAGAATGATAATAATTATCTTCATTTCAGTTATTTTTAACTGGCAACGTAACACATAATCTTAAAAACATTAAAAGTCATATAGAAAGGAAATTCAGAATTCCCCTTAACGGAACCCCTTATTGTGCTAGTTCATAATATTGACTATTTTGCCTGCTTTTTTAAAGTTATTATATACAATGAGAAATCTACAATCAATACATATATTGCGCGTGGCTATAATGAACTAAGGAGAAGGATATAATAACAACATATGAAGAAATAAGAAGAATAAAGCAATAATTGTAACAAAGGAAAATCACACGCTTACCTCTACTTCCATAATTAATCAGCATCCCCTATATACATGACTCGACGAATCATTACATTTTCAATGATTAACCTGACATTGTTACAACTTATGAAGCAGAATGACGTGTAATTACTCATTATTATTACAATACTTTTCATAACATCAAGTGTTTGTAAGAACAAAAATAACGAGAATCTTAGGTTGTATGCCTTTAAATACAAGCTAGTTTAGTAGACAATCCAAGAGTCCGCCGTGCTGGTGTTACTTACCTAATGCTTGCTTTTCCCGAGAATCATCAATATCCCCCGCTAATTCAAACAGCTAAGTTACATAGAAACAGCAATTCCTAGGTAACCAACAACAAGACTGAGATAATCAAAGGCAAAAAGATTTAGAAAATTAAATTTCTAAATTATAATTTATTATGTATAAATCCGCGAGATCCAAGTGAAAGGA
Organism: Margaritifera margaritifera; assembly: GCA_029931535.1. NCBI lineage: Eukaryota > Metazoa > Mollusca > Bivalvia > Unionida > Margaritiferidae > Margaritifera > Margaritifera margaritifera. The sequence continues at coordinate 64,344 of JAQPZY010000377.1, read as the reverse complement.
AGATCTCACTTCTGGGCAATCACCCATGTCACTATATCTAGTAATTCAAACCAGATTAAAACAGGACCCCAGGAATATTAATGAGTAATCTCAAACAAATGCAACCTCGTTTACGTAAGTCATAATAAACATGTAAGTTTACCGTTATTAGCAGTCAGACAGGGTGATTAAAAGTGATCCATTCGACGATAGAGGTTACACATGTAAATACGGCAATATGTTTATAACCATGTAGCTACCATCAATCCAAATAAATTATATATATGCACTTTAGCGCTATTGTTTCAAGTTCTAAGTACCAAGTACAGACTAATTATAATAATTTTTAATAAAGAAAGATACAGTCACTTCAATCAGTAGATCAGCTATTTATTATCTTGGTAGCTTTTTGTAATAATTGTCCGATGGACATACATTACTTTACATTACGCACCCACTGTGTAATGGTTCTTCCTGACATTGAGTACACTACGAACCAGAAATAATGTGAAATAAACAACTTACGTGTATGGTGATATTACACAACACAAATTCGTATTAGCAGCAGACAATTTTCCACAAAAAGGACACGAACGTAGCACCAGTGGATTAGCAGCAAAAGACGATCTAAAACTTCATAGTATGCAAATAGGCTGTGCCGTTATATACGTTCAGGGCCTATATATGACAGTTTATCAGATCGTCTGTACTCTTAATACGGACGAAGGGACTCTTAATCAGGATGTTAGTATGGAGCTTAACTAATTAAATGTATGGTAATATTCACATTCTGAGCACATATTTACTGCTAATATATGTTTTGGAATCGACAGAGGCATACCTTTAATATTGATTAGGCCCAGCCATTCACTCTAGTCGTTCCGCTTATCTAGTATAACACCAACTGGGTGCCAAGGTTAAGAGTTTAAACTGATTCAAATTACAAGTTATGCGAACTTCCGGTGCATCATAATACCTAGAGTAGTTCACATCACTATATATTAAATAAGCTCTGGGGATTCTAGCAATTTGTTTCGCTTAGAATCTACAACGTGGACTCAAGTTAGTCATTGAATCAACCAAAGTGACATTTACGCCAATTTGACGTGAGGAAAAAACATGGATCATGCCCCTGATGATAGTCAGGTGCACCATAATACTCAGGTTGTTGTACTCATGGATTGACAGAAGAGAGTCAGCAGATGCTCTTTTACAAAAGAAAAAATAAAAACAAAATTAAATGAGGGTCGCAAGTTGATAGAGAAAGGTAAACAATATAATTATGTGTAAATACATAACATATATTCTTTATATAAATGGCGGCATTTACTACGAACCCTACTAACATTACGAAAAATCCTTTTAACATTAACCAAGAACAGTATTTAAGACATTTATTCTACGATCCAGAAAGTCTAGTTGCTTTTACAAATACCAATCAATCGTGGTCACAAATTAATCAAGATTTCGGAACTCTTAGTCAGGGCAAAATTCAAATAAAGAAGAGGAATACTCTATATAGACACTACACAAGCAAGCTAGAAAAGATGTTTTCCTATCGAAAGGTTAATTTTATTCTTGTAAATGATTAATCCCAGACAGATATAGCTGATATCCAAGTGTATGAGAAATACAACTCTTGGTACAAATACATTTTGACAGTGATATATGTCTTCTCATAAATGTCTGTGCTAATAAATTGAAAACAAAAATGGCAGACGGCATATATGAAGCTTTAAGAGAAATATTTAATGAATGAAAACAAGAAAATATGCAGCTTGATACAGACAAATAACTTTACAACGAAACTATTAATTATTTACTGAAAACAAATATCAAATACTTTTCTCCACTTGCTCAGATTGAAAAGTTTCGGTATTGTTGAGTCAAACTCTTAAGACTATAATGTGGAAGTATTACACTGAAAATGAAAAACAAAAGATGAGTAGACATATTGTCTAGTCTTATTGATGAATACACAACTTCATACCACAGGTCGATATATGCCACCGGTTAAAGCCAGTGACCCTAAAACAGGTATAAAGTATGAAATAATGTAATACGTCATCTTACAATAGCTCCCTATAGAACCCCTAAATATAAAATATATGAGGAAGATAGCATCACAAAATATAAATATATTTTTACAAAAAGATATCTTCATTTCAGAGAAGAAATTTCAGCAATCAGACCAGTAATTTCAGAAGACCCTGTAGTATATAAATTGGAAGACTAAAAATGAGGGAATATTGATGGATTATTTTACGAGAAGTTATCTCTATACAACAAACAATATGACATCTTAAAGGTTGAGAACAATTTTGAAAACAAGAAAGTGAATGATACAAATATGTGGTGCAAAATGGAAAGGATATGATGAATATTTTACTACTTGGAAGTCAGAAGAAAATATGGTGTCAATGATTTAAAATGAAAGTAGGCCTATTGATCATATGGAACATCAAAATACACACTACAGATGAAGGAAAGATTGTGCAATTATAACGCAACACAGCTGGTATCTTTCTGAAGAAAATGACAAAATCAGAGAATACAACCAAAAATAATTACTTGTGAATGTGGAAAACTGTACGAAGAGTCTCAATATTCAGTAAAAAGGTAGATTTCACACTATTTTTAAAGTGGAAAATAGTACTATAAAAGGCGCAAGACGAACATTGATTTTTTAGATAGTACTATAATAAATGGTGACAAACTTGCTTTGATACAAACGTACTCAAATATGCATGAAGGAAATAGCAACCCCATTTAATGGGGTTTGAAACAAGAAGAGAAAGTAAATGATTTATTCATCAAGCTAAAAATAAAGTTATCCGATGGAAGTTACAAGACTCATTTAATTTATGTTCAAATTGAATATAAATTTAAGGTCGGAGAAGATACTAATCAGTATTTGTTTTATTTTTCTTTAGGTTGTTATTGTTTTTTTTTTTTTTTGGTTGTTGTTATTTCTTTACGAGAGGTTGAACAGAACTTATGGAAAATAATACGAAGAAATGTTATAGAAATGGATTGAGTAAAAGCCCAGCTACAAAAATGGATTAGGCTAGGATTGAGACAAGATAACATATTACGTTATGTAGATTGATATCATAGAAGATCACCAACATAATTAGCAACATTATATAGAAAGGATAATTGAAAATATGTTTTGATATACTTCGACAAAATTTAATCCAGAATTATGTATTGATATACACTGTTGTTTTTCTTTTAAAACTAAATTATTTAAATACTAAAATAATTTTAATCTGCATATGGATATATTTCGACCAATATGAATATATGTATACATAGATTTTCCAAATCAAATAAAAATAACAAATAACAAAATACCAACAAATCTCCCAAATAGTGACAATAAATGTTTTTCGTATGCACTATAATCTAGTATAAACCCGCCATGTGATCATCTGTAGAGGCCACAACAATATTACTTAGTAAATATTAACATTTTTTTCCAACAAATATCCGAAAAAAGAGAAATATATATTTTAAAACAAATAAATTGAATCTAATATTTATCATAATGTATATAACCAGTAAATAAACTTAAGAGACAAGTGAGAATAGCATAAATATGAAGAGACAGTGATAAAGATATGTTAAATACATATTTGATGATGAAGAAAACAACTGTAATTATTGTGGAATAAAGGATTTATCTAAATTAGTATCATAACAAATTTTAAAAAATGAGAAAAGAAAAGATATTTGTGTAAGAAGTATGTGAATTATTTTTGTTCTGAATTAAACAACTTATTGGATAATACAATATTATGCAACAAAATATATAACACCATGAACATATTTCCAGAAAAGTGTTATGTCAGTAAATGTTAAAACTGCTAACACAACTACTGGTTCCTTTTGTTCTATATTGTGATTTCGAATATCGTATGGTATTCCAATTCAAGAATTGTGTGGACATAGAATGTAGGTATGTATGTATTCTGTGTATGCATGTATTAGCGTTTAACGACAACTCAACGCAATAACGACCATATGGTTCCAAATTAAAAGAAAAAGTTATATAAATATTAAAAATTAAAAATATTGCACAAAGTTGTTAATAAAATAAACTTTTCCAAATAATGCAAATATGAACTACAAGATACAATACAAAAAAGTAATGATGATACAATTTTGTTAAAGGATTATACAATGAAATATAAAGGTAAAACATTTAAAATTCTTCACTGAGTTCTGATTACAATATTTCTGTCTCGCGGGGTGGAAGTCAACACACTCCACAAGAATGTGTTCCACTGTCAATAGACACTAAGCGGGTTACGCACTCTGGTCGAGGTTCACCCTTCAAGAGGTATGCATGATTCAGGTGTGAGTGTCCGATACGCAATCAGCACAATACCATCTCATCTCTGCGATTTTTTCTACTTGGGGGATGCCACTCTCCAAAATTGGTTTTCAATTTTCTAAAGTGTTTGTGTGGATTGTTCATTCCACATATTTTACCAAACATAAAGAACATGCCAATATGAAGACATAATGATATACAATTTGAAGTCAGTATATGGAATCTGACATTTCGAAACGGTTGATTGCAGGTAGATATGGTTGCTTTTTTACCATATCATTACCCGTAATAGCAGTGTGACATGGCAGCCAACATTACGTACTATTTTTCAAGATTCCATCAAATTGTGTTCCGGTAAGACCTGGGATATGAACGGGTTTGTCAGATTTAAGGTTTTGCAAGGCTTTCCGTACGGAAGGTCAATACGAAAAATGAAATTTATTTTTAGAGAGGTTTCAAATGTAGTTACAAAGATATAAGTATGGCTGTTATCTCTGCAGTAAAAAAGGAATTAAAATTAAGATATACGATATTAGGATTAACCTAGGTGAAATGAAAGCATCAAATATATTTAAAGATCAGTAATTGAAATAATCTAAAATTAGACACGTTCAAAGATTGCCATTTTAACAATACTATAAATCACCAAGATATGAATAGTTAAGCTATGGTCACTAAGATATAAAATTGCAATCCAACACCCACATTTAAGATCCAATATCTGCCTTACAACCGAAACGGACTATGCAAATGGGAGTTTTGTGATGGTCGCTAACACACATCATTACAATCCAACCTTCACCCTTGCAAACAAAACGGACGCGTGAAGGTACGAGACATATAACGGTCACTGACATACCTATTTACCATTCCACACACGCAACAAAACAGACGAGGGAAAGGGGAGTTATGTGATGGTTTCCAATACACATAACAATATTTCAACACTCACCTTTACAAACAAAGCAGAGGAGGGAAAAGGGATAGGTGAGGGTCACTCGCACCTATTTACGGATAAACAATCACACACTCCTGAAATCAAACACGCACTTACAAACAACATACAGGAGTAAAAACGGATAGTTGAGGGTCACTGAAACCTACTTATAGACAAAAAACACACACACGCACACGATACGCATCACCACACATACACACAAAACAGACGAGGAAAATGGATAGGCGAGGGTCGGTCATACCTACAGATGGACAAACAAACAAACGAACAAACATATACATATTCTTATTAACCAACAAGCGAACAAACACATCCTTACAAATAAAAAACAAGCACACATCCTTACAAACAAACCAAAAATGAGTAGGGGACTATTTATTGATAATGATTGCATGCAGAAATATATACATACATACATATATATATATAAGATCGACAAAAACCTACATAATTAAAAGACAAGAACTTATTTATACCATCCAACACACCTCATTACTAACCAACACTGCTCATACGTACAAACACATAATGGAAAAGGGGTAGATGTTTGCGACTACCACATTCTTTTCTAAACAACCCAACACACGTTTTATTCACCAGCATCACACGTACATACAAACAAACAAGTGATATTTTCTGACAATTACGCTATATTTATTTTACAAATAAAAACATTTTGCTTTATTTTATCCTTATTGTTAAAGTTATCAACAAGATCTATGTAAATAGTGCATGCTGATATACATATATATGTGTGTGTGTGTGTGTGTGTGTAAATGGGAGAAAAATGAAGGGTTAAAATTCAAATATAGTTAGAAGAGCAAAGACAAGTATTAGACAGTAAAGTTATTCACACTTTATGGTTTTGGAAATATATAAAGTTTTAAGAGAAAGAGAGAGACAGACAGACAGACAGACATAGCGACAGACAGACAGACAGACAGAGACAGAGAGAAAGCGAGAGAGAAAGAGAGAGATGCTTAGATAAAAAACATTCAACTGAAGAATTAAATGTAACCAAGAACAGAACTATGTTAACTTAATTTTAATATTGTTTTAATACATCATTGCATTTATTGTATCTACTTTTCCACTTAAAGTTCAATTGATCACGCAGACGCATCTTGTCAGCTATATCAGCAATGGTAAAAGCTAGCCTTTATGTAATTATTTATTGATACTCACAACTGAATGATTTGAGAACACTTTGTTGTATTAATTTACATAACAGTTATCACCTAGTGACCTTGAAATCGACGACATGCATAACAACAATCTTTTTACCAAACCTTAGTTTGAAAATGATTTGAAAAAAACCTATTTGTAGCTATTTAAGTATTTGCCAAGTATTAAGTATGTATTGGTCGCCTGTAATTATTAAGTAAACAATAGACGATAAACACCGCTTGTTGAGTGATGGATGTTTTGATACATTTATCGCGCTTTTAAAGAAATTACATTGGCTAATCAAATCGTTACAGACGAGTGTCTTTAATTTCTAAACACACTTTTCAAAGAAATTTCGCGAGCTACAATGTTGACAATTATCATCAAGTCACCATGAAATCGGACGATTTTTAGAGTTATCAAACTCGGCACATTTCAGAGCCTACTCTCAAACTGCACGTAGCTGGGTTAGGAATTAAAAGTCGGTGAATCCCGAATACTTACAAATATTATAATTAAAACGTAACTGATAAGTTAAAATATTAATATTTATTCCCTCTTTGTCAATATTTGCTAAATATGGACATTATTATATCTGCGCAATAAAATGCGAGACTGACCTTGACTACAACATGGAAGTGACAGAGTTTAACAGTGTATTGTTTGAAATAAAGGATTCATAGAAACTGCGGCAAATTGTGCAATAAAGAATGCGGTACATATATACGCAATAGACGGTAAAAAAAGGTGCTGATATTCAAAAATGTGGGGAGGTGGATTTGTAAAATTCCGTAAGTATGGCACACAGTGGATTTGCAAAATTCTGGAAAAATGGTCCTAAAAAAGGGCCATCGATTTAAATAAATAACACAAAAACTATCAGCACGTTTCCATTATCGGCTGTGACTGTTTGAAATATTTTCCTTCTCCGAGCCGCACTGCTGCTGTTGTCATGGATGGTTTGGATTTATTTCTGAAAAGTAAGTTTCGATTCAGAATGTTGTTTTGATTTATCGAAACACAATTGTATCTCCATCCTAAGAGTTCTCTTCTCTTCGTTACAGGGAGTATCGATGCTGGTAACCTGTCGCAAGCCCCGAAAAATGTAATGGAGCCATTCCGCTCAAGTCAAGGTGAAGAAGTCAAAGTAAATATGCTAACACGAACTCTCACCGTTCGATCTAGAGAGTTTTCTTTGCAGAAACCTAAGTTGTAATTATAGATAGAATACATCCTTCAGTATTCATGAACGTTGGAACATTTGCATCACAAAACTGGCACAAAACTGTCACGATGATTCGGTGGAAAGTGCAGATCATTGCATCATCGAATCGTCGGTATAATGGGACGTATGGTCGCGATATATGAGTATCTGATTTATTTTGTATTTACTATGACAAATGATAGGATTGGTTGATGATTTTTTGAATTGGCAAAATAAAAAAAATAATGGATGGTGGGGGTGGTGGGTGAAACCAATGGTGGCGATTTGGAAATATATACATTTTCAGTATTGACAAGACTGGTTTTTTTTTTACTTCTAGATGAGGACGAAATTGAATGCCAACGATGCAATGAACGTTTATTTGGGAGCGTACAATGATTGCAGTTTGGTCCTAAAGATGGCAACATACGCGTGAATTTTTGCGATTAGAGAATAGTTAGGTAGCTTACCAAAGAATCAATTTCGTTCATCTGTGATATATATATATATGGTTCATTTGCCTCTATATAGAGGTATTCTGATGCAAAATATATAAATGTTCTCAGGCAAAGTCTAAGTTCCTTACACAATCGATGTATAGTTAAGCTTAGATCCTACTAATGTCCTGCATAACCGGAATAATACCTTATGGTCTGCTTCCCAGTCTGTGTTTGCCACTATTCATATTAGATACGGGACTACTCTACGTATGCCCCTAAAGTATCTAAGTAAACTAATAAAACATTTCATGTGTACAATTATTAGCATAGAGATACAAAGAGGGTTTTACAAATCCCAAACCATATTCGAAAGGAAAGGATCATGCCTGCTGAATAATATCACTCTCTTGTTGTATAACATAATATGCACTCATCATTACTGGTTACGGTATAGTCTAGTTTATCACTCTAGGAAAAGCAATAAGAAAAAAAACACGACCACCAGTGCTAAATATTTAAACGAAACGTGTGCAACACTGATATTAATCAACTATTTATTTCAATATATGTTGCCGGATAACCAACACATATTCGGTTTTGCGAACGTCCAACCGCCCCCAAATTATCTTTCTATATTACAGCTGTCAAAAACCATAAACAGTTTTGGACACCATCATCAATTTTGGACATATCAGGATACCAATTACAAACAAAACGTATGATATAAATCGGTAAGTTTTATGGCCTAATATTAGTCATCACATCCTTTACAAAAAGTATTTCTTCCATGACAAACCTACGTCGTTTTGGAAACTTTAATAAATGGTAGGTTGGTTTGTAAGTGGATAAATATGGTAATATCTAATCCAGCTCGACACAAACTATAACTATGAAACAATGCATGAAATTATCTACACAGTAAAGCACTATTGACCTACAAGTTCTTGTGTGCGAGTAACCATTTGCCTTTCTCTGTGTTCTAAGTCACATACAGAATAATTATTGTATATGTCCTTAGTCTGCCTCATGCAAAACGCAATAGTCACAAACTATGTTGCATATTAGGACATAGTGATATTGAGATATATGAAGTATACAATATACAAATATACAAAACATTTTTCTTATATGGTCAGATATGGATGAGTAATCAACCACAATCCCTGACGATATTTTATCTATACCACTGTGGCATAACAAGTTCATACAAATAATTGGTAAAACTGTATTTTATGAAAACAATGGTGTACCATTTAGATTTTATATATTATTGATTTATTGAAAATATCAAGTTCTATAAAAGTTTGAGCTTAATTCCGTACCTCTCTGTTCCTCTGCAAAGGCAAGTACAATTGGAAGCAGATGGAAAAAGATAAAGGCAGCACTGATATGGCAAAATCTGTATCTGCTCTTAATTTGTTTTGACAGAATCTTACCAATTTAGGTCAAAGGTCATGATCTTTTCAAGACCGAAAGCATTTTATTTTATGACATCATGACCTGCAGTAAACTTTGCGCACCGAAATTTTGTTACGGATGCTTAATGGAAAAACAAATGCGCATGCACAAAAATGAAAAACCTATTTGTTTGTGTGCATGTGCAGTGGAAATATTATATTTTTGTGCATGAGCAATTAAGGTATAGTTTATGCTCATGCGCAATGAATATAAATGTGTGCATGCGCAAGAAAAAAGAAAATAACAAAAATTAATCAATCTGGACCAGAATTAAAAGTTAAAAAAGTTTTTAAAAAAGTGTAGCTACAAAATCCAATGAAGAAAACATGTTCTCAAAACATATTTACTTTTAAACAAAATTAAAATAAGAAATACAACACTAGTTGTTAGGTAGACAAACCTATACATGCATATAAACATCCATACATACACTCATGCAACGCTACAACTCTGTACACATCCATATATATATATATATATATATATATATATATATATATATATATATATATAAAGAGTACAATTCACATGGCTAATAATAGTCCTTTCATTTGCAATGGATCTAGCAAGGGATAGCGTGTCAGGGTTTGAATAAGATAAATGCAATAAACTGACAACGACAGTACAAAACTAGTTCTTAAGTAGCCTAAGCACTTTCGACTCTCAAATTCTCTTTTTAAAGGCAAACACAAAACAGAGACAAGACGAACAATAATCACAAAATTGCGTTAACATTGCACGAGTTTAACTAACTATTTGTAGTGGAATTACAGCTTGAAAATGTTTAATTTGTCGTCTAGTTGGCTGCTGATGCTGTAAATTAGTTGGTTTTGACCTACAAAGGGATTAGCCATTTCGCCGTCTGTTTTGTATTGTAAGTTGGTGTAACCGCAGATTACATCCCAGTTATATAATTGTTTCCGTAATTACACTAGCAATAATAATACGAGGGCGAACAACAAAAAAACAGCAGTAATTATAGTTGAGTGAGTGACTAATGAGCGAAATTAATGAATTATTTAATCTAAAATGTGGTGGCTTTAAACAGATAATGATCTAATTTTCATGTGGTTGTATTTTTGCTAGTCTTGATAGTTTAAGACGCTTGGTTTCGGTGTTCTAAGGCGGTTTCTGAGTATGCAAATATTTGCGTAGAGTTAAAAGGAAAGTTATGCAAGTCCCAAATTGAGTACGAAGGGCGTGTCTGTTTGTTTGATAATATCACTTAAATGTTGTATAACATCGATAAATTCACGTTATCATAGCCGGTTATTGTGTAGTCTGGTTTATCACCCTAAGAAAAACACAATAAAAGATTGCAAAACCACGATGAACGGTGCTAAATATATAGGCAAAATGTGTGCCTAGTTAGGTGACCATTGTCCAGTACCACTGTTATACCAATACAATTAATCCGCTATTTCCCCCCCCTCTCTCTCTCTCTTCTCCCTCTCTCTCTCTCTCTCTCTCTCTCTCTCTCTCTCTCTCTCTCTCTCTCTATATATATATATATATATATATATATATATATATATATATATATATATATATATATGTAGTTGTGTGGCTGGATGACCAAGAAATATTTGATTTGTGTGTAATTTTGCCGCTTAATTATTAATTTGGCATGTTTCCAGATGCGACCATTTCATTTTTTTAATTAAAATTTATAGACTTTATAAAGACCCATTTCTCACACAGAGTTTAAGATCTTTCATGAACATCAAGCGACTGATGTTTGTGCGTTGTTTCCTCGGTTGCTCTACCACTTTGGGGTGTCTGATCACTCATTTTTGTGGAATTTGGCAGTATCATAAGTAGTACCGATATTAAGTGCCAGATAACCTCATCTCGATCTTGCTTTTTGATTTTCACCAAACTTAATAGTATGATCCCTAATGCAATATTGTCAAGAGCAATTGTCCTTAGACTGATTCTAGTACTTACTTTGTTAAAAGATTGATTGGGTGGCTTAGAAATATAGGCGTTAGTTGTTAAAACTATTTGCTTAACTTCAATAACACACCTATGAGCTAGAACAGGTAAAGCCATATGATATTTCGTAAGAGGTCATCCAGTGGTACTAACCATACTAATATATAAAGAAAGCACACAAACACGCGCACACATATATACAAACGTAGACACAAAATAAATTATGTTGATATCACCAGACTTCAAATCATACAATCAGCGCATTTTTTGTGCACGTATGTTGAAAACGTAGTGGATGTAGACAACATAAAGCCCGCTTTACAGATTTGTATATTGTCACCTGCATAGTGTTAAGAAGTTGTCAGCATTACAAATGAAGAAGTTCGAAATAAACCAAGAAACTGTTAAATACCCTTGTTCAAAATATTTGTATTGACTATACTATACGATTGTATGTCGATATCAAACTCCTAACGTTATGTGGACAGTCTAATATTTATATCCCCAGAATGCCAAAAATAGAGATATATGTTGATACACAAGTAATTGGATCAGTTCGCATCATTCTTTATAGCCCAGCGATGCTATTGGAACCTAAAACGGCAGTGAACTCCTTTGGCCCAAAGGTACACATTTTTAATGGCCGAAGCATGACACAATTGATGACTTTTGTAACGCTCCTGGTGAGAAAGCCCTAAATGTAACAAGATATGAAAGATATGGCCCTTAACAGAAAATATGTTTTAACGTCGCAGACTGCACATCTATAATTAGTACTCGTGAAGCTGAGGATGGAAATAGTTGCTATTTAAAAATATAGAATATAGGAACTTAAGATGATCCTAAGTAGTGCCAGGGAAATGTATTAATGCACAATTTGAAACGCCAGGTTAAATGGAAAAATGGATCCTACCCCACGGAAAAGATATTTTCCTTAACATCGACAGCTTGAATGGACTTCTAAATATTTTGCCAGCAAATCATATTAGTTAGTCTGATATCATACATGACATGTAGTTCGATTAATCTGACGAAAATTTTATCATGTAGTATAATTAGTCACGCGATAGTCATAGTATGTAGTATGAATAAGGGTCATTTTCATCCCAACTGGGACATAAGGCTGCAACCATCTTCTGCCATCTGGGTCGGTCCTGAGCAATGGCTTGTGCTTCACATGTAGTTATGTGGTATGATTAGTCTGACAATATTCAAATCATGAAGAACGGATTGCCTGATGATATTTAGTACGATTATGACGTTCATAACATATGAATATAATATCAACCGTGTAAACAGAGCTTCAAGAATAATTAAATGTTTCCCCGCGATGTAGGACTCGATCCACCTGCGCGGTTAGTAGCTAACTAATTTTAATAATGCATAACGTTTTCACAATTTTGCACTTTGGACAGTAAAGTTGTTCATTGAAATAATTAAAATAACTAAGAAAGTTACAATTATTGTTTGGTATTCCTTTGTACAGATTATGCTTATATATTCCAATCGTTCAAATCAAAATTCCTCAATTTCAAATGAATCTGCTTCCACATCCAATCCACCATTCCTGAGTTGTGTATGGTAGGTTGTATATTTAATCCTTGTTTTATTTGTGTGCTTCTTTGGTTTACAAACAAGATTATGGTTTACAAACAAGATTAAGAAATATTTTTTTTGCAAGTTACACCCTACCTTCATCTTGTGCTTCCATTAAAAGGATATACTTTTTTCGTTATTTGTTTATTTTGCTAATACTTGACGACTGTGATCAATACCTTATCTACTTGGAATACCTTAGGCAATGTTTGTACGTAAGGCGTGACGTCATCGGTTGACTTGTATTATTAAACGTTAGGTGTGTTTCGTAATTGTATTTCTTGACAGACGACGAAAATAATCCCACCTATTAATAATGAACTCCCCTGGGTGTATCTGAATTTGATCCTAAACGAATGGGCAAAACAAATTATAAGCGAATATTTGTTCAATTAGATAAGTACAATATGTGGAATTATATTTTTATTCAGCAAATTGGCCATGAGCAAAAAATACATATGTATTTAATTGTTTTATAAAAGTTGATGATGGGTCTTTTGATACACACTAAAAACAAATGCAACATATTTACAAGCATTTAGTCAATACAGGAGACTATATACTTTCATGTACATACACGCGTGACATACATATTCATGTCCACATATATCTTCATATATGCCTATATAGTATCATAAATTATGTTGTCCAGTAATTTAGACAAGACGAAGCCAGTAATTTACACTCAAGAACTAAAATACCAAATAATCGCTATAGTGCATTCCAATAACCAATAAGTGGGCAAGTGCATATCAACCAAAACTACTGCAATACAAAATAATATTAATCAAAGCTTGTTTGTGAAGACAATCCAAGAGACCGCAATGTTAGCGTTACGTAGCTAATGCTTGCTTTTCCCACCAGTTACCCACATCCTCCTATAATTTGGACCAAACGAAGCCAATAATTACAGCACTCAAGCTATAGGAGAACAACACTTAGAAAATGACGAGCAAGACTATGATGATCAAAACTAATGATTACATAATACGATGATTTTGTAAAATAATTTATTCTGTATAAATCCATGATCCTAGTGCAAGGGAAGATCTAACTCCTAGTGAATCTCCCATGTCACTATACATTCCAGTAATTCAAACTAAATTAAGTCAGAACGTCAGGATTTTTAATATGTAATTATAAAAAAAAGAAACCCACATGTACTTAAGTGATAGTATATATGTACGTTTGCCATTATATTATCATCCGACTGAGTGATACAAAGTTATATATATATATATATACATATATATATATATATATATATATATATATATATATGCTTAGATAGAGAGAGAGATGTTACATAAGTGAATAAGGTAATATGTTTTTGACCAAGCAGCTACCAAACAATCAACATATATTAGGTTTATGCATCTTACCGTTATTTTGCCAAGTATTAAGAACCAGTGATAAAGTAATGATGTTAATTTTTTATAAAGAATGATCAACTGTTTAGTCAGTAGATCAACTGTTTAGTAAGCTACCAATAGCTTTCAGTAAATATTGTCATTATCAAATCTTGTCATATGTACATATAGTACTTCTCATTACGCAATCTACTTATATTTGACTTTTCTTGACCTTGATCACGCAGCAAGTCAGACATAGCATACATGTACTTTACTGTGAAATAAACAACTTATATTTATGTTTTATCATACAGAACGAATAAAAATTAGAATCAATTAATTTACCACAGAAGACTGACAAACTTAACACCAAAGATTTTACCACAAACCACTATTTAAAAATTAATATTATGCACATCTAATGCGCCTTTGGTAGATTCACGGCCCTTGCATGACATGTTATCAGGACGTCAGTACAGTTTGCTGGGAAGTTGAGAGTCTTAATCAGGTATTATTATTGGCTGAAATAATGCATTTTATGGTATTACTAAAATACTGAATACACAGTTGATGGTAATGTGTGTTCGGGGCTGTTATGAAAACTAATAAAGTGAATGTCAAAACATATGTGTTGCTAAATTGGAATATGGTGACTATTTTAATAGTTGCAAGCCAGAAGAAAATAGTGTATGAATGACTAAGAGTCACGACGGCCTTAAATAATACTGTACTATTTATTTTGTCAAAAAAAAATGAAAAAAACTTTTGAAAACACGGACATTCATTACCGTCTTATTTGTAGTCAAATAAACCTATTGATCAAATGGAACATCAGAATACACGCTTCAAACAATCAAAAATGTCCAAATATAACGAAATCCAGCTGATATTTTAGTAGAGGAAACAATAAATTCAAAGGACACAACCACAAAATAATTACTTGTAAATGTGGAAAAATATTAACAAGACGCCTATTGTTCAGTCATAAAAAGTACATTTCACGCTGATTTTTAACTGCAAAATATTATTATAAAAGGCGAAAAATGTTACACTGACATATTAATTGAAAACAATAGCACTATAATAAATGGTGAAACATTTGACTTGATACAAACATGCCAAAATCTGAAAAAGCATACAACCTATTTTAATTCGTTTTGAAACTAGAAGAAAAAATAAAATAATTATTAATCAAAGAAAAAATAAAATTATCACAAGGATTCTAGGAGACTAGTTTAGAAAGCCAGAGATTAAACTAATCAGTATTTAACATTTCTTAAAGAAATTGAACTGTTCTTATATATATATATATATATATATATATATATGTGTGTGTGTGTGTGTGTGTGTGTGTGTGTGTGTGTGTGTGTGTTGATAGTCTGCATAGTTGTAGATTTAGATCAATAAGAGGAAATGTATACAATATTTGCCAGACTGGATACAAACATTAAGAAGCATGCCTCAATGTAGAAAATAACGAAAATGCATGTTTTCTGTATGCAACATAATCTATAATAAACCCACCAAGAGATCACCCGATTAGGTCAGACAATTATAACATTGATACATCTATGTATATATATATATATATATATATATATATATATATATATATATATATATATATATTGGCTTTAAAAATGTCAAAAATATGGAAATATGAATTGAAATATATCTAACACTGTATATGTACCTGTAGATAAACTTATAAGACCAGTTAGAATAATAGAAAGAGAAAGAGGCATGTATATATTATTATAATGAACAAGAAACACATTATAATTATCGTGGAATAAAGGCTTTATCAAAGTTAGTATCTTGCTAAATCAACAAGGATGAAATAAAAATAATTGTGTAAGAAGCGACTGAGTCATTTTCAGTCTTATTTAAATTATTTGAACATAAAATAGTATGCACACAAATAGATATATACTGCCAGAAAAGGATTCCGTGGTAATTTTTAACAACTACCAACGTATACTACAGGTTCTTTTTATTCTATATTATGAACTTCAAAGTATTATTGAGCCAATAAGTAATTGCAAAGAAAACTCAAATACATCATGGAGAAAACAACAGCAAAGTACACACCAGCAGGATTTTGCCTTTGCCTAAAATTAATTTGCAAAGTTTGTGATCCTATCTATTATAGAGGAACAGGCTGCATAAATACATTTACGAAAATTTGCAATCATTTGCAGAAACTTGTATGAAGAACTAAGACCAATAAACGCTGCCAAAATGATCTTCACTAATAAACATTAAAAGCACTGTACGTCTACATACAAACATATATATATATATATATATATATATATATATATATATATATATATATATATATATATTATATATATATATATATTATATATATATATATATGTATATATATATATATATTATATATATATATAAGGATATTACTGAAGACGTTACAACAAAGACTCTAAGAAGTAGTCTCTACAACCGATTACAAAGTAAGATATCATTATCTCTTAAATGGAAAATACTGAGATCATTCACATACAAAGTGTAATTCAAATTATACATATGCAAAACATGTTCCACACCTTATTCATAATTTGTCTGGATTGTATTTGTGTTTGTGTCATTTTAGGTGAGTTTATGCACATTCCAGCCAGAGTAGTATGTGTAAACGGCTCAAAAAAGCAGAGTCAATTATAACTGAATTTGCATTCCATCATAGTTCTTATTCTTTCTATTACGTGTATGCCATCGTTTTGTTCTTTCCAATATATATATATATATATATATATATATATATATTATCACTTTATACTTTGCATAGTTTAAATCCTTTTTTTATATGCTGTGTCAGCATAATGGTTATAAATGTATACACATCATTTGAGTCATCGTTTCAATTTTATATTTTGCGAAATCCTCAATAAGAGCAATTCTATTTTTGTTCGTATTGTTTGGAATTGTAAAATATAGAATGCTTGAGATTGTTAAAAATTGTTTAAATTTAAAAGTAGTAAATATGAAATGTAGTAATAATAGGAATTTATTCTTATTATTTTGTCATGACAGCATGTGAGTATAATAATATTTTTGCTATTATAAAGGTTTTTTGCTGCCCTGCAACAAATATTTTTGGAAAGGCATTATTCATATTCTGAATGTTATAAAACTTGAATTTTTGGTATTTATGGAGCAACATTAGAAATAGTGTATTTATTTAAACAGATGCACAACGATTGATATTAATCAGAAATATTGGCTTACTACTGCAGTTCAAGTATACTCGGCTGCTTCTGGTTAATTCGTTATTTGATCATTAATATAAGTTTCTATGATAATTCAGAAACAGTTGTTCAAGGAAAAAATAAAGTTGGTATTCTATAATAAATATTTAGCATAAAGTACAATAATTTTGTATTTTGTTTTGCTGGTGTAATTTATATTTAGAATGTTGTTTTGATTTAGCAAAACACAAGTTTATATCCATCCTGGGAGTTCTCTTCTCTTCGTTATAGAGAGTGTCAATCCTGATGATCCCTGGCAAACTCCGAAAAATGTTACAACCTATTCAGAATTCCCTCATTGAAGTGATACTTCTGAAGTCACTATGACGAAAAGAAGGTCAACATGCTCTCATGAGGTTTCATATTTCGGTCTGGACAATTTTCCTCCCAAAATGTCATTGTGATGAGAACATATCTTTCAGGATCAATGAACGATGAACAAATTTCTCCACACCACTTTCTGGATCAATCGGTCCGATGCACAAATCACTGCATAGCAGAAGTATCTGCACACTTGAACGTATGGTCACAATATGAGGCTCTGATTATATTTTATTTACTCTCAAATTGATAAAGTTGGTTGATAACGTTTGGAATTGGCAAAACAAAAAATAGCGTTTGGGGGGGTTGAAAGCCATGTTGGTGATTTATGAATATATAAATTTGCAGTATTGACTAGATTGACTTTTCCTCCTTCTAAATGAGGACGAATTTGAATGATAAATAATGGAAAGCGGTTTGGGTTTTTAAGCGTTCAATGGTTGATATTTGAGAATAAAGATGACAATATATATGGATTAGAGAGTAATATGTTAGTATTTGCCATTGTATTGAGGCTTCTTGGTGGGAACGTTCTAAATGGTTTGCAGACAAAAGTCAAAGTTCCTGCAATCTGTTCCTTACACCATCGACCTATTGTCAAGTCTGGATCATACTGAAGTATTACATAACGGGATAAATACCGTATGGTCTGCTTCGTAATATGTGTTTGCCAAGGCTCATATTAAATCCGGGGCTATTATACATTTGCCCCAGAGGTATCTAAGTAAACTAAAACAACTTTTCAAATATTAACAAATAGTTAAAGCCAGAGTTATGCAAGTCCCAGATTGAGTACGAAGGTCAAGGGTCATGTCTGCTAAATAATATCACGTAAATGTTGTATAACATCGATACATACACTGTATCATAACAGGTTATGGTGTAGTCTAGTCCATCTCCCTTAGAAAAAGAAAATACAAAAATACAAAAACATGATCAGTGCTAAATATATAAGAACAAACTTGTGCTTAGTTACGTGACCACAGTCTAGTATCACTTTATAACAATGATATTATACCACTATCGTTGTATCTATCTGCTCCTGGATGGCCCAAACATATTTTGTTTTGTCAACAATCCACCACCCCATTTTTCCTTTCTGTATTACAGCTGTAAATAACAATCGTCAGCTTTGGACACAATCTTTAGTTTTGGACATATCAAACTACATGCCTAGGTTGCTTTTCAAAATTTAGTAAATGGTGGGGTGGGTTTATAATTGGATTAATATGATAATATCTATCCCTACTTGACAAAAACTCCGATTATGAAAGATCACATGAAAGGGTCAACACATTAGTTTGCCTCGTGCAAAAACGAAGTAGTCCCAACCAAATTGTGGTGCATATTAGGAAATAATTATATTGATATATACGAAGTATGCAAAATATTTTATTGTATATGAAAACAACAGAATATGACAAATATTTTGCATGTAATTGGAAGAGTGGAGGGCGGTATGCGGGATGGGAGCATGTATGGCAAAAAAGGAAAAATCCACTCTCAGGCTATTTTGGACTGGGACAGTAAGATAAGAAAGCTGAACTTAACGTCAAAACATAGATATGATAACCATTGGGGGTTGGTATTTAACATTGTCGGTCGGTATGGAAGTCATAGGCGAATTTATCATTAGGATGTCACTTTGGGGGTCCTACGTTAATTTAACATTGAATCCAAAACATATCCTTAATACCCGGATTGAGCGTCAAACTCATTTATGATATAAGATATCACTTCACTTTTTTTAAAGCCAAGATTTCCGCCAGCGTCAGGAGATTTAGGTCAAAAGTCAAAGGTCACGACTTTTTGCAAGACTGAAAGTATATGTTTTATCAAGTCATGACCGGCATTAGATTTTACGCAACTAAAGTTTTCTGGCGAATGCACAGTGGAATACAAAGTGCAAGAGCAATTAAAAATATCTAATTTTTTGCTGATAAGCAATGAATATAAATTTTCCGCGTGCCCAAAAGAACAATTTTAAAGGAAAGAAATGTACACAAAGGCACCAAATAATAAAAGGTACAACAATTTAAACAAAGACAAAAATGTACCCCAAATATGTTACCAAGGAAACATTTTTAAAGTAAAATATATTAAAACGAAGTCAAAAACAATGAATACAAAATCAATTTCTATATAGACAAACTTATTCATCCATATAAACAAACACACATACATACAGTCATACAGCCATACAACCCTATAAATCTGCATACAAACGTACATGCATATATCCAACCCTACTTATACTAAGTGTGGTGAAGGGGACGAGTATGAATGCTGACACGTACACTCACACTCAAACATACTATCACAAACACATATGCTAGAATACACTAATAATGACGTTAGGATGGAGAATTAAGTTTTTATTGAAGATAAACATATATAGACATAGACAGACATACATAGTTTGGTAGTATTGAGTAGTATCTCTGTTTCTATAGATCTGAGTGGCAAACAAATATATATGACAACTGTTTCTCCCCGGTCCGGTTCTTGGAACAGCTTGGAACACCTTTAAGTGTTCCATCTCCCAAATGAGACAAATAGTCTTAAATTAGGCTCATTTGCCTCCACTTCCCAATCCTGGTTTCTGGGTATGAGGGATGCCGGCTCCCTTTGTAACAGTTGCTGTTGTTGTTGTTGATGCCACTGTTGAATATGTGCTTCTACCTGTCGCTGGATCCTCTTATTATCAACCCAAGTTTATTTCGTTTTTACGACTTTCCTCTTTCACAACATATCTCATAATGTCCATGGTCATCCGAAATGAATGCATTACCCTCTTGCGTCGTCTATATTTGATAAAGTTCAAACTCCTCAACCATGTCTCGGAGGTGCTTTAACCTCTCTAGAGAGACCAAATCTTCACTGGGTCTTGCACTGATTTTCAGGTTCATTTGTATTCGTGAACGAGTCAACAATGATTGGCAAGACTGTTGTACGCACCACTGTGTATGCTATAAGCGCAGACGTGGAAGAAAACACCATTGAAGAAACACGCGGACACCTTCCCCTTAGACAAAAAAAAGATCAACAGTAAAAAACATAACCCTAACCAACGCAGCTCCGCTGCAGCAGCTTCCACCCAGAGACCCATCTGCCATATTTTTACTGTCTGATGAAGTTCGTGTCTGAATTAGGAAATTCATAGGTGCACCTAAGGCCGCCCGCGTCTCAACATTTATGGTTATGTCTTTTGAGGTCTAAATGTGAGAAACATTTTAGTAGATTTCAAACTCGACATTCCTGCCCACTGGTAGTTTGACAGATGTATCGCTGTTGATCTAGGTGTTTCATTGTCGGGGATCCAGTTACATTAAAACGCCAAAGTTTATACCGAACAAATGTGTGGTCTACGCACAGAACACATATGACAGATGATTTGAATCGTCTGTTCTGTCAGCCCTTCACCCAGCAGACGACCACGTCTATCGAACGATGCAAAATAAAGATTATATGGGAGGACTGAACATTACAGTTTCCAGTGCAGGTAATTAATATATGTCGTTGTTTGAGTGACATAACCCATCCATGTCAGTCAAAACGTTTGGCTGGAGTGAAAGCCTGTATCCTATCAGAATTTAAAAAATCCACATAGAACACGAGATCGACCTCCTGTTAATGAGACAGTAACAGTTCTAGCAAACGACTTTCATCCCCTTACGGGTATGTGTTTATATTTACACCTATCTAGCAAATGATGTTCAGCCTTTGATGCCAGTAATCTTGGTTTTGAGAAAAATGCATGTATATGGGGTTTTAGAAAAATGGGGTTGGCCGGACGTCAAGGGCTGAAATACTTTCGGTTGGTTGATAGTCTTTGCGGATATTAGTGTAAAATGTTTTATACATACATATACTTGTATGATATTATTAATACAAAAGCTATTCATGGATCAAGATATTTTAAAATATTATTAATACAAATGTTATATAGCTAACTACCGGAAACCTCATATATCCCAGATATCATATTATTAATAACTGAGTACGATCGGACAATTGCTCTAATCGTCAGGCTTGTACACCATAGGTCGATGGTTCAAACCCAGTTTTTGTGCCCAAAATAGTTTGCATATAATTGGGGGGGGGGTATAATTTCATTTCTACATAAGCGCCAAATACAGAAGCCCAGTTTAGTCCGCAAGGCGCTGGAATGGAGTTGGTCTTATGCACAGGTCATGCAGTAATATCCTTGCGACACAAATAAAGAAGACCAAATAAGCCACTATGTGTATACAAAACGAAGCACCCCAAGGTGGGGAGGAGTTGGTACCATTTATGACGTGCATCGAAAGCGGCGTGCAACAAGTAATATAAAAAAATCTATAGTGAAGACAAATTACTATCGTGTAGCAAAACGATCTGCAAAAAAGATGTTGCCTTTCCTTGACGGTAATTGGTTTCTTTCTTATACACTATCTACATGGAGATGTTGTCCGTGCAGGGAGGGGACCGTTTGCAAAAAATGTTCCATAATGAATTAGAAATTGCTAAACTATCCTTATTCTATATAATGATGAACAAGTTCCTTTAATTAATGTAAAATAAGAGTGGATTTATTTTGTATGGTCAGCACTAGCTGTTGGCGGATTTGTGATATTAATTGCATGTCTTAAGGGCTATGGCAACGTTAAAAAACAGTTACAAACAAAGCTATTAAAAAACCACAACCCATTAAAGCAGTTCTCGTCTAATTTGGCATACTAATTAGTTGAGCTTTTTTTTTTGGATGGGTTGTTCATTTTTGTGGGAAAGGTGTTGGAATTTTAATGTTATTGGTATGTGGGTGGCCTCGTCGTACAAGATTGTATTACCCAGGACGTGTCTTTCACGCAGTAGTAACAAAAGTGGATTTTTTTTGACAAGTGGCATAAGGTTTTTCATATGAGTTTGAAGGGTAGTGGCCCAGGTCTTTCCCATACAAATTTGAAGACAATTGGAGCCTCTTTCTTTGTTTTTATTTTTAAATTAATTTTTTTTTAAATAATTGGAAGACAAGTGGCCCATGATTTAAAACAATTGAAGGTACGAACCCCACTACTGTTTTTTCCATAACCATTTGAAGACCAGTGTCCCCGGTGTAATCTGCGGTGTTACTGTCATAACAACCATGTTGATGTCCAGGTTAATTCCATAAAGCTTATGAATGAAAAGAAGGGGAGATGGCCAACCGGAGCCGGTTAAAGCGGGTGAAAACAGTAAGCCTCGCTCGTCAATATTGTACAAAACATAATAAGCCTGAGTTCGTCAAACATTAACAACAAAATAATAGGGTATGTCCTGAACCAATGGAACAATCAGACCAGAGCTGAGGAACAGGAAATATATCGTGAATATCGAATATTTTTTTAATTTTTTATTTTTTATTTAATTTTTCTTCCTTTTTTGAATCAATATAATTCAGTATCACTCTGTGGGTGAAAGTTTAATTCAATATCGCTGTATGTGCGAAGATTAATTATACATGCATCGTACTTGTCGATGAATTATACATGGTTCATATTCGTGTATAAATACCATACATTAATCATCCATAGTGATATATCCATACATCTATCATAGTTTTGTATCAGTTATATAATTTGATCATACCTGGTGATAGGCCCATATATGAATAATATTTGTTTATACATTATATACATTGGACATCCATGGTGATAGATGCATACATTAATCATATGTGTTTATGAGTACACTACCTTAATGTTCGTTTTATTATTCGTTGACGTGCCATGCTCTGATTAGTTCTATTTAGGAATGGCATCATTTTTTTATATTAGTTGTTGAACTCTGTGCGCATCATTCTGTTAAATCCATTGTTGGACTTTATGCTAACGAGCATGCTGTCTGATTCATTCAGCATTCAATTACATTAGAAATAAACATCTCATTCACGAAAGCGTGTTCAATGTCTTCGCTAAATTAAATCCCAACCCAGCTTCATCCTGTTACAGCCATATCAACTTCTACCCACTTAATCAAAATGTTTATTCGATTCTATACCTTTTGATTATACCTCCGTAATGTTTTATCTCTTTATATATATATATATATATATATATATATATATATATCATTTTTAATTTAGTTAATTTTCCTCAACATGAAATTAATTCCATGGTCGTCGGGACGATGTAATAACCTGACTGCTATTTGAATAGTATTAACCAGCTAGTGAATAAAAAAAATATCTAGTTACTTAATTATATTGTTTGGTAGTATATCTTGTGCTATTAGATAATCAGTGTGAACTGTCTCAAATATATCGGGATAATCACTGTTATATCTTCTTGTATACCCATAATGTTTGGGAAATCAATGTTAGAAGTTAACATCCTCTTCCAAAAGTGCACTGCAAATTAGAGTACAAGTTGAATTTGAAGCTGTATGGTAAATATTGTTAATTATGTTGTTCGTTTCGCTTGGCGTTTATTAATGTATTTGTTTTTTAAAACGTTGACCTAGCAAAACTGTCCTAGCGAATAAGTCCAGACATCCCGTTCACTATAACATTTCTTGGAATGGGCTCACCTTATTACATAATGTATTAACTGGATAGCTGGGCAGGACGTGCGCTACTGTTTGCCAAGACACAATTCTCTAAGTTTGATTTGTTCTCGTTCACTGAATGTTTGGACGTCAGGACTGCTTCGCTGCGGACCTCTAGTATTTGCCAACATTGCCGTTAGATATGTATTTTATAACGATAGTATATCCACGTACCGCCTATTCCTAAAGCGTATATGCCGCCTTTTAAATAAAACAGTTTCTCTGATTTGATTGATTCACATCTAAAAACAATAAAACTTATTTTCTCCTTGCTCTTTTGAGACTTTTCTGATTTAGATTTTTTGAACACATGCGAGTGTTTTCCAAGTTGTCTTCCACGATCAACTCTGCGAGAAATGTATTTCGTTTCTATAGTTACTTTCTCTGGTGATTTAAGGGACTTAGAATTCTCTTCAGTTTTAGTTTCATCACCTTCAACATTTTTTTTTCTTTAAATTAAATTAAAGTTTTAGCAAATAGTTGCTCAAGTTATTTCAAGATATTTTCAAGTGATCGTCAATTTATTTACCCCCTAAGGTAACCTACGCCGGGTTCGAAGCAGTTCAAGCGAAATGCTTCCCTGACGTCCCTTCCTCTTCGCCCACGATCAGATCTTTTTCCTTGCCTAAACTTAATTTGCTTAAATGTTTTAAAGTGTGTACTTCTTGCTGAAATTGATAGTACCAACCTAAAAGATAAAACCCCACTAAAGTATCTGATACAGTTTGTTGTTAAGTAATCTTCTTTGAACTCTTTTGCAATTCATTTAAATTATTGATTAGAATAAATTTATTCATGAAAGATGTCATTCGTAATATTATTACATCTGATAGAGACTTCGATATGTTAGCTGATATGGCATTTAAAAGGATTTCGTCTGTTTTTCTGATTTGTTTTGAATCAGTTTTGTCGAGCTCCTTGTCACTGAAACATTTACCAGTTATTACCTTGTGTGTTGCATTTTCTATACTAATTTTTAATTCGTGTTTGTATTCTTCTTCTATGCTGCCTCTCATGTAGTCTTTGCTGTCTTCGTTTATTGTACAATCCTTATTATCTGGTTTGGATTCTGCAAATCCCAATTCCTGTTCAGGCTGATTTTGGTCTATTTATATAGTGTAAAATGGTTGGTTAAAAGTTTGAGAATCATGTTTTTGACGATAAATTTGATGAGAAAATATTATTTCTTAATGTAATATTTTGTACTATCAATTATACAATCTTAAAAGCTTTGTAAGGAGTTTAATTCAACATTTGTTCTGAAATTTAGAGTTTATAAAAGAAAACATATTGGTTTCTCCGTTTCGATACTGTCAGGTTCAAATTTTAAGATTTTTTATTAGCTTCATTAGTTGATAAATTCATAATGTTTAATACATTATACATACTTTTACATGATGTTTAATCAAGTATGCATACTAAAAGGAAAATAAAACTGTTTCTTTCTATTTTTGTTATATATATTCTACTGTTATAGACATATGCAGCTTAATGATCCAGTTTTATGTATCTTTCAATGTGTCATTTGTCAATGATTTTTTATACATTTAAAACAAGCAAATAGTTGACATTATATATGACATAACAGCATACGTAGCATGCGGCACTGGCTTAGCAAGCAAGGGGATACAATTCGAAAAAACTGACATTTTTCTATGTCCAATGACGTGCCTGGAAGACGCGCTGGAAGACCGTACCATCGGACACGAAAGTTGGCATGATACTACAATCGCTGACTATGTATGTGTATATATTGTACGACTGGTATGTTTCAAAGAATAGAGATAGCATGTTACAACAGACAATAAACAGCCTCAATTCTATTAGATTGATGTTGTTGTTGGTAGGACTAAAATACTGATTAGCATGTAATTAGTATGCAATGTTATTGACATTCGGATATCATCTTTCTGATCTGCAAGTATATGTGAATGTTATATATTGATGCAAGTAACCCAACTCCAATATGTAAATTCCTATACTTTATTTCACATCCTACTGTTGCACACCTGACTCCCCAATTTAATTGATCTCCTCAAAAGTTCATATCACACCCTGTTCCATATATGTTCGTGGAATCGTCCGTATCAATGTTTAAAGTGTAATTGGTAGACATCTGGAATAGTTTGTATATAAAATATTCGTTTTTTGTATACTATATCTTCATCTCCTTGAATATATATGCTATACCTGTATCAGCTCGTGATACTAAATTTGGTTGTGGGACAAGGGTAAACGAAAGTAAGGCGTGCTACTTGCTGCTTTTTTAGATTTGTATTCCATGATGTATTCCATACAAAAGTTCTCACAACGACTAAATGCACTGAATATTAAAATCATGGATAAAACGGTATGCATCGGCTTTTAATAATTGAATAATTTGCGGTGAAAAAGGGTGCGAGCCAGTTTACATGACCTAGTCTGTATTCGGACATATTTCAAGGCTACCTCAGTGTTTAATTATTGTTTAATTAAGTATTGTGCCTTAAGTAAGAATTCTAGTATTTTACATTATATCTTTGTTGTTCTTTTGGATTAATTATTGTAAATTATTAATTCAGATGGATTGTAATTGCGCCTAAAATTTAAAGCACATATAATTGCAAAGAATTAACTAAGCTAAATTATTATATACCAATATGTTTCACAACATTTTCATTTGAATGAAGGAATGATATAAATATTCATTAAATCTAATTTCGTGATAATTGTATTATTATTTTTTTTCATTTTCAATAATACTAATAATTAAATCATACACGCTCTTTATATTTCCTCTCTATCCTTACCGATCTAAAAACACATCGATTTAGGCAGTGAGTGGAACCTAAGGTTATATTTTTTTGAAAGATAATTAGATGATTCAGATAAAATAAACACATGTGAAAATATAATATTTTATTACTGCAAATAAGTTACATGTTCATTGAATTCATAAATGTGTTTAAGCGTGAGTTGTCAGGAACGAAGATACAGAGACTGTTTTCATATATAGCATCAAATCCGGAAGTCCTGGAACATGACTGAGTGTGGCACGCTGCGGCTTATACCTGCAAAAATACAAGGAATTATCTAATTTACTGCGATCTCCATTTCGTTAATGAATCGGGGAGATTTTAACTTAATACATTTTAAATAAGAAATAGTGTAGAATAATTGTAGTTGGCATAATCATCATCATTATCATCGTCATCATCATCATCGCAGTTAGGATCATAATTTATAGCCGAATATACTGCAACATTTAAAGTTTAACTAACTAATAACTGAATTTTAAAAAATTAAGTTGTATTAATACATTTAATAAATAAGTCCTAAGGGATTTATTTTTTAATTGTTTGCTGTTTAACGGAACATCAATACATACAAGGTTATATCGTGCACAGGCAAAGTGAGTGAGGTTAATTGGTGACTGGTTTGAGCAGGATTCCTACCTGCATCCTTATATCTTTATACGATGGCTATTCTGGTCGTCTAGGAACCGTGCCGCCGTGTTCCCAACCGTTTTTCGAACGTTTTTTAACAATATATATATACATATATATATATATATATATATATATATATATATATATATATATATATATATATATATATATATATATAATATTGCAAAACATACCAAATGGTTTTGTCATCACTTTGTGATTATCTCATATTCTTCTGTTAGAAAATACCATCTGAGTCAAGTGACTTGGGAAAAGAATGCTCATTGACCGCCTCTTCCACCACGTCTGAGCTGGATTCGAACCTACATCCATATGATTGCGAGTCTGTGCCGCTGTGGATCAAACCCTAAGTAATATACTCACATGATTCTTGAAGACGTCACTTGCTTGGGTCGAACGTTTTGAAACACACTTTCCTTTAATGCACCACTGCAACAATATACATATATATATATATATATATATATATATATATATATATATATGCATATATGTGTGTGTGCGTGTCTGTGTGTGTGCATGTGTGTGTGTGCGTGTGTGTGTGTGTGTGTTACAAAAAAACAAATATCCTTACTTTGCATTAACAGCCATATACCTGTTGTTATTTTGATTGACTTGCAAAGAGAACATGTGGCTGCTTAAATTATTACATTTAGTGTGAAATATTCTAAAAAATGCTAATCAGTTTTTTTTATCACATCTGATCATAATTCACTTATTGATTATGTCAAATATTTTTGTGGGAAAACACCATCTGATAAAAGAACTTCTTATAACCTTGGAGGCTTGTCGTACTTCCGGAGAGAGAGAGAGAGAGAGAGAGAGAGAGAGAGAGAGAGAGAGAGAGAGAGAGAGAGAGAGAGCGAGAGAGAGAGAGAGAGAGAGAGAGAGAGAGAGAGAGAGATATTACCATGTTTTGTCCACAGATTGTTCCTCTAGCCGCAGTGTAATATTTCCTCTTGCATTTACCCGTTTTTGGATCCGTACATGCCAATATACCACATATCTTTTCAGGTTTGATCTTTTAAAAATATAACGTAAAATGACTTTTAGGTAATCAGAATGTCTGAATGGTGATCCTTGAATAATGTACGACTGTTTGTGCTTTCTTTAAAGATGCTATAGATGTTTCCATTTTGACATTCACTGGTGCCTTACAATCTGATATTGGTTTTTAAATCGTCTTTGCTTGTGTCAAAATTGATGCAAACTGAATATATATTAGTTGAAATTGGTTGCATCATATGGAATTTATTTTGTACCATGTAGTAAAATAAATAAATTAGTCATTTACTTAAATCTAATATATCAGTATAGTAAATTCGATCTTTGTGTTAGCCATACTCACAAAGATTATTTTCTTACCCATAATAGCTATTTTTACAAATGACAGATCCTTCGGTGGTTTTTCATATTTCATTTCATATGTATATATATTCTCGTTTGTTCCTTTCCTAAGGTTTTCCATTTGTCTGCCAAATACAGCATTATTCATCAACTTGATGATGTCCTCCTCAAAATAGTTGGTTGCTTTTGTCTCAAACAGGATGTATGATTTCAGTCAAAGGTGCTAATTAAAAAGCTGCACTTTTTATAATTTTGTTAATTTGAAGCCTAATTGACAGCTAAGCTCGCGATTTTGATAATGATGGATGTATTTGGTTTTACATTTCAGCACGTACAACAAGCTAGCTACCGTTGTCTTAGTTTTTCCTGTTTCTTTTAATTGTCTTTCTTGTGAGGCAAATTATTTGCATTGAGAGTAAGTTTTCCGGGTGTAATGGGCTTAATCACTAAAATAATCATGCAAGCTTTTATGAATTTCCAAATCAAATATCTAAGTACACTGTATCATTATCATTAGGGATAATTAAAAATAGTGTAAAATTTTTTATTTTTTTCTTCATTTTTTTCTACCCATTTAATTTATTTCATTTTTCCATCCGTCCGATGTATTTTACCGGTAAATGTTAGAACATTGCCCACTATATAAATTATTGACATCGAGGTACATTTTGAATTATTTTGGTTTGGTATCATCTCACTTTCCATCATGTTTAATTTTACCTTCTTAATCTGCATATAATTCATGTTTTGCTTTTGCGTATTTTTTAATAACAATAATAATCTCATCAAGACTAATATTTGGAATCATTATAAATATGTCACGATCTCACGAAAGTTCTAAATCTACCATGATGTCTTCAAACTTGTATCATGTGCAATACACAAAGCGCTGCAATAAAGCGCTTGCTATAGCTTGTAGTTGTTGATACATTCATTTGTAGCTTCCTCAAAAATGTCGCATAACAGTAGGGTGACATTCTTGACAGAGATTGTCATCGCATCATATACAATCCGATACTCATCAGTTGAAATGTTTGAATTGAAGATTAAAGAATGAAAAACGTGAATATATGTTGTTTCATAGAATATATTAAGGCATATAAGTACTCATAGAACTGTATGTTGAATGTTTCAAAAAATGTTTAATTACGCAATGACTAATAAAAAAAGCCTGTCCCAGAAACATAACGCTATTTACAAATGTAATCGTTCTTTTTACAGAAACTTTATTACAATTCGTTTTCCATCCAAGCTACAATGCAGTCCGTGTCTGCACGAAATGGAATTTTCATGTCTGCTTGGAATAATGTTTGCATCATTTCCAGGATCTTTTCTAAATAGTTTCTTAATAAAAACGCTAGAATCATATTAATACAAGTTTTGAGTGAAAACATATATGGATTTTATAGATCAGTTCAATAGTTTACTGAATTTTTAGATTGTGTTTCTCCTCCAGTGTTGTAGCAAAACACGTTCAAAATGACAATAAATATCCTACTGAACTTTTTAAGCTGAAGACGATATATGTTTAATCTAAGAAAATACTCATCTTCTGGCATACTATCGACAATATTTTATATGCTAAAACACATTAGTTTGTTTTTCGTTTAATTTATTTTTTCTCTTGCAGTAATTATAGCATTTATTGTAAATGTACTTTTTGTATTTTGTTTATGTATATGATTTAGTACAAGCATAGATTGTATTTGAACGTAATGGTGCATTTATGTTCCATCTACAATTGTCATCATATCAATGTGCTAACCGCATTCATTTTCTAGCTCTTTAGCCACGATTGTATTTATTGTCTTTATAACTTCGACGTAAGTCAAATTCATTGTCAAATTTGTTGATATCTTCAATCGTTTTCGGACATCTATCAAACCAACAGCAGAACTTGTTTTCAATATATTTTGTTTCGCCTACGCGGGTTTTATCTATGATCGTTTATAATGTATTCGATTGAATTCGAATAGCATTTATCATCATTGTTTTTTATGTTTAAACCCATTAAGGCAAAATATATTTCTGTCCCACCAATTATTGGTTTCAATTTATTAATGTTTAAATTAAGGTCATTTATATCATCAAGTCTCCACCTAGTATTCACAATGCAATTTTTAGCAAATTGAGTGTTTAGATTGTGGAACATATCATTTAATACAATTCCCAAATGGTGAACTATTTGTCTAAATTGTGTTGAGCAATGAAACGTTTTTATTTTTTTATTTTTTTCTTCTTGATCTTTTGACACTAGAAACAAATTTTAAGTTAAAGCTGTACCCTTACATGTCATGATTTGTACAACGTTATGCCACTAATTTACGCAATGTCAGGTTGACTCTGAAACTAAAAGGTACAAATCTTACTTTTTACCTCCTGTACATTTATATGAATTAACGTTCGGTTTTAAGGCAGAAAATCTCTTAATTTGTATTTACTGCAGCAAGCGATCTTTTTCAAGTTGTAAAGGTTTTTCTCTACGTGACAAACATTTATCTCTACAGCGCAGACGTTTCTCCGCACATCTCTCTCTCTATATATATATTTCTATCTATATCTCTCTCTATTTGATCTTGCATTTCTTCTGATTAGACTTTTTCTTTTTGCTTTCATTATTCAATCCTCGTTAGCTATTTTACTTCTTTAAGATAAGAAAGTCTTTTCATCATTATATCTAATATGTATATATATATAATCTACCTCTAATCTTCGAAAGTCTATGGTATAACTGTTCAATTTTAGATTGTATTGTTTGAACATTGATTGAATATGCACGTTCAGCACGTATCAAACTAAACGCAGATTTGACTATTGATGGTGGATTCAACCGCAATTTTTTAGATGATCCCACTTTTAATATTAAGTACGTGAACTATTATCCCTTATTTACATCATTGTTCAACCGTGATATTTATATGATACTAATTGCTTCAATATTGTTACTGAAATAATACTCAATCTGCTCTCATCATTTCCAGCTTTTTTGATGTGCAACATTTATAGTATAAACATTACTTCAACATTGGGACTGAACATACACGAAATCTTGTCTTTATTTTCCACCGTTGTTCATCTGTGATATTTTTTGTGCAAAACGTGCTTAAATCTTGGTTAGATAACGCATTCAGGTTACTATCTTTATATTCCACCGTTGTTGAACTGTGATATTTATATGGTACAAGTATTGCAATATTGGTGACACAAAAATACTAGATGTGCTATCCTTGTTTCCATATTTGCTTTGCCCTCATGTGTAAAAGGCAACATGATGAACTCATTAATCATTTGTTTTTCTGTCTACGTTTCAATGTTGCTTTATATTTAATGAAAACATCATTCTTCAGCGGTTATCGAGTCTCTACGATAAATCAGAGAAAAATTATTTGTGATTGTCTTATGGAAAAAATATGATGCAATAACTGCTCATCTAATCGGACAGAGCGTTGATATCTAAGATTCTCTCGCTAAATCGTTATTGGTGTGCAGTCACAAAGATTATCTACGGACAAAAGTCAGCCTAACAAACTTTCATATGCAGCTACTAACTGCACCATTTCGGTCGGTCCCGGTTTATTGCGCTCGCTGCGATACGGTTATTCTGCTTAGCTTCTGTTTAAGGCAGCTACTCATTAATAACTAAAACTCCAAACAACCTACAATGCTTACATTCTCTCTAGTTTCAAATAAATTACAGTTTCTAAATCGTTGAGCGCAAAAAGTGACGGATAACAACTTTTTGGTCTAGTACCAAAGCTTGAATTCGTCAGCCATGTGTATCCGAATATGTTTATCAGATGGTCTTGTAAACAATGTGCTCAGAATGAAGATCACTGTTCTATTATTTCTAAAGCCTAATAGTTAGAAACAGTTTGGAGACTCTAAACAATGAATTATTATTAGTGAATATTGGAACAGACGATTCAGTGTAAGTGTGTCTGACAGAAGGAACAAACGGCCGGTGCAATTTGTATATACCTGTAAAATTAACTCCTAACAGCGAGCATCTGAGCGTAACATGCACGTCTCAGAATAGTAAAATATGCACTTTTATATGAACACATCATAATTTTGAATAGAGAGTTTTCCTTATTATATTATTTTAACCAAAGGATAAAATGTATTCATATTCGGCTTATTAAAAAGCACGCTCAAGTCTATTGCATATATTTCCTACCTATGAGTCATCTTGTTGATAATGTGCCACCCAACAACAACAGCAATAATAATAATAATAATAATAATAATAATAATAATAATAATAATATTAATAATTATTATAATCGTATATTCTAAGAATTTTATTTTTTTACCTTGGTCGTTTATTGTGTATACATTTCTAACTTCATCGTTAACTGTTGATAGCTTTATTATAATTTCTTTATGTTTAACTTTTAATTCACTGGAGTTCATGTTTACTTAAACTCAGATGGGGTTATCTTCGCAAAGACTCGAACAATTTATTTTGTTACTTTACCATTTGCACTACTTAATATTTCCTTGGTACTTTACAGACAGAATTGTGCTGATGTCTTAATGAACCCTATACTTATATTTATATTTTCTTTCATATTTCATGTGTGCTCTATTTGTTTTCAAATATTTCAAAGTGCAGTCTTAAGTGAAATAGGGGCGCGAAGAAGGAGAGAGATACAGAGACAAAGAGAGAGAGAGAGAGGGAGAGAGAGAGAGAGAGATTTTAGTCATTTCAGAATTTGACATCGCTTATCGTAGTCTATACACTTTCCAGAAAATGGGAAAGTGCCTACGCACGTGAACATACACACGCACACATACACACACAATGTACATACCCCACAGTAGAAAGAGTTGGCTCCATACACGAGGTAACATTGCTCACTAGGAGTGAACACATCTCCTGGCTGATTCTGCATATATACCGTCCATTCATCCATGTTGTAGAACATACCTATATTGGTTAGGCACAATCTGAAATACGAAAGTGGAATGTTTTTGTGATAGATCGATCGATAAATACGAACGGTATATAGCTACCTACCTACCCACTCATCTCCTTCCCTACCTACCTACATATGTGCATACCTTTTAATGTTTTGCACTCACAAAGAAAGACAGACACACACACATAATACTGCTGTATGTCTAGATATACATTGTACATACTTGTCTTTTAGCTTCTTCTTGAACGCTTCCACTGAGCAGTTAGAGAACATCCAGTGGTTTCTGGAGTATAGCTTGGCTTTCTTGAATCGTGAAACAATGGGAGTCATAATAAATAAATCCTCAGCCTTACAATCTTTGCTGTTCTTATCGCCGTCGTGGTTTGCTCCAAGACTAGAAATAGCAAGCAGGGTAGGCGCATGAATATAAGCCAGATACAGAACAGCTGTGACAATTAGAATATATATATATATATATATATATATATATATATATATATATACATACATATATATATATATATATATATATATATATATATATATATGTATATTACAACCGAGTGCTATATCTCATACTTTACTGATGTTCGGATAAAACAACTAAATATATAAGCGGCATGTCCATCATGCTGCCTAGTACACCTAGTACACACAAACGTATGTCACGTAAATATTCCCCCAAAAAAACCAATGCAGAAATATACAATAGTCTGTAGACATCAGTGTTAACTTTTGTGAAAAAAAATCTTCACATTTAAGAATATCGTCAGTCTGTTGTAAAAGTCATCATCCTGCCAAATGTTATATACTCCTGTTTCAGAAAACAAAAAAAGCATGTAATGGCCCGCTTGCCAGTCTAATCATCATGCAAGGTGGGAATGTTCGCCAAATTGCACTTTCGCTCCTACATGTGTGGGGACGGTCAGACAGTTTCTCAGGCTAATACTATGTGCCATATATATTGTAAAGTGTTTATAATTCGTCATCTCTCACCCAATTGTAATCAACATTCCACGATTTATTTCAAATTTCTCTTGTCATCAACCTTTTCCTCGAATCCGAGAGGTCTGTTAATTATTTCACTTTATGAAATTTACCTTGTTCCGAATGATACCGTCATTTGGTACCAGAGATAGAGGAAACCGGAAACCTGGTTGAAACCACCGACCGCAGATATGCGGACACTGAATATCACACATGTGGAAATCAAGAAGAATCCAACACGGGGCACCAAAAGTGGTACCCGAGTGAACGTAAATGCGGGAGACAAACAGAGCACCAGGAGTTGACTTACTTGTGCCCAAGTTCATGTGTTGCTACTTTCACCGTCAGATCATAATCAAATGTTTGGATAACCGATGTTCTAAAACCCGTGACACACACTCCACTGTGATAGGCAACACCTGAAAGGAACAATAGAAGAAGACTAGATCAAATAATTACACTCTTAAAGGCTAGCGTTCGAAACTTAGCAGTTCCTCTGAGCTGGAATTGTAAATTATGTTGATTACAAAAGCACAAGAATCCATGCCTAATGTATAGGTTATTTCTCTCAATGGAATGACATGCTACATACATTTCACTCCACACATTGCAAAAGCAGAACACATATGAATGCACTAAATGCAAAGCTAATGTCACAACGATTACGTTGACATACACAGGCATACTAATGTAAATGTACGCCTTACAGCCAGTGCCACTGGAGATATCTGTTGGCTCGAGTGTGCGTGAATGTGGGCTTGGATTTAATGCCAAGATAAAACTATAGATAATTATTTACATAAAGTCAAAAGTTTATCAAGATACTTCTAGACAATGCTTAAATGTGTCCTGTACCAATGATATCAAACAACTATCAAACCTTCGAGTTACTTTCATTCGAATATCACTTTGGAGCATAGCCTGAATAGACTAAACAACGTTAGAGGTACGGACATATATTGTTTTCACAACTTAAAAATTTGCGGATATGGTTACATTAGATGCGTCGTGAAAGTTGTCGACTACAGAAAACAAATTAGAAATTATCCAATACAGAAGTTCTTGAAAGCAAAACTGCAGTAAATACGTGACCTGCTGTCATTCAATTGCAAGTTAACCCTCAAGAGAATCGTAATATACAGTTAAACTGCAACGATCATACCGAATATAATACCACCCAGCTGAGACGACCAAATGTTTAAAGAACTGAAGTTAACATTACTAAAACAACCTTGGTAATAAAACCACTTTCTTAAGTTCGATATGTTGTTCCGTTATCAATTTGTTAATTACATAGTGATATTTTACTGTATCATATCCATATTCACATTGAGTTCAGTTAAAATGATTAAATGAAGGCAAATGACAAAAGTGAAACATGTCTTACGAGACCTCTTTGTAAAACCTAAAATGTGGTTTCTGAAGTCAGGTGGTCTTTTAATGCAGGTTTTTGCTGAACATGTTAAGTGTCATTTAGATAATACAATTTATTGGTGAATTTAACGTTACGGTATTACTGTGCATCTTTGTGGAAAAATGTAGTGATAAGAACCCTCACAAATAAGGATAAGTATGACTTCTAAATAGTACTGCTGTACAAGGAGAGTTGTAGTTGTAAATAAGCGTGCAATTTGTAAACATAGACTATACAATTGGTATGAGACTGTTTGGGTGACACGGAAATTACCCTTTCAACTTGGAAAGTCTGTAATGATAGTAGGTGTTATATTCTCTGAAAAGGTTTACTCCCAAAAACGTTGGAAGTGACTTGAGTGTACACTCGTTTTTAATGGATACTTGCTCCAAACTAAATCATTTGTTACTGGCATGTATTAAGTTTATTAATAATTTGTATGACAAATTATTGTTATCAGCACGTGTGTGGTTGTGTGTGTGTGGAGGGTCGTGGGTACTTACCGCCAATAGTATGATAACTAGGTGAACGTCCGTACAAGTTATGCCTAAAATACAAATAATCGTTTGTGTTCTTGTATAATATAATGTATGACAGACTGGCAACAATATTTAATCCTCATTTACAAACAAGACTTTGACATTCATAGCGAGGTATTAGACAAGCTATTACTGATGAATGATGATACATTGAACATATTCCATTAAAAAATGAAGAAATCGTCAGGAAGTCTAGTAGAACGCCCGTATGGAATTTTAAAACAAAATATTTAAAAGTAGAGGTAGAAGAAACTTTCGCCTAATTCTTACACATTTGTGACATAGTTTGCCACATGAGAAAGCCATGTGGAATAAATCAACACTACATGACATGAAATTTACATCGTCTTGCAATTGACCCCAAGGATGACCATTACAATTGCAGCACATACAAAATTGATCAATAATTCTCAATTTTGCCACATTATACGACAGAAAAACGAGAAAAAAGATGGTTGATCACATGCATTGGTACTATATATGGAACAATTCACACTAATATAAAGCGTGTAATATGTTTCCTATGAATCACGCATGCCGCTCATAACGTATGCATCTTTCTGTACACAAAACGAGAAGAGAATAGACAATTTCGTCTACATTAGATGTTGTCAGTCTTATTATTTTAAATACTCGAAACTAGTTGTTTGATTTACTCCATTTGCTGAAATAGTACGTCTGAGTGCTGAGAGAGAAAATGAGACAGAGACTGGTAGATAGCGATATATATATATATATATATATATATATATATATATATATATATATATATATATATATATATATATATATGTATATATATATATAAGTTATTCTACTTGATGTGTTTTATGATAATATAAATTTAGATATGTTATCTTCGTCTCAAATATGCATTTAATGATCTCTGCTTTAAAATGTGTGCTGGATGACATTCATCTAAAACTGACTTACTAGTATATGAGGTGGACATTAATAAGCAAAATATTCTGCAAATTATTATACTGCTTAGCATCATTCACCTCAAAAATAGCTTTATCATATTGCAGGTTGAAATTGTGGTGCGTCTACCTGTCAGAAGAAAACACATATATGCACACTCATACGCACACAGACACTTGCCGAGATATTTTTTTTGCAATTGTACATTTATACAGCATACATACTATTCATATATTTAGCTGAGTCTATTTTTAACGATGTATTTATATAGCGCACGTACTATACATATATTTGTTTTATATTACATAAAAGTACACATTCTTACCTTTTCAACAGAGTAAAAGTTGGCGGCAGGAAAATGTGAATTGACGGAGGGAGTAAACACCTCACATCGATGCCCAGTCTGTCTTCTACAAAATGTGGTTTTGCAGGTATTACAGTGATTAACATTCGTTTTGGAAATTATTAATTTGCTTCTTTATTAACTTGTGTTTTCATTCAATAAAAGACACACTTATGATTTAAATACGAACGTTGGTTTAACTGAAGAAAGTAAAGCACTACACGCATTGCATGGCTAGCTTCTCGAACAGTGAACGTCCTGCCATTAAATCACCGGCGAATACCTGGAAACGAGTGGGGTGTATTCTAGGCAAAATTATGAAACAAAAAGAGGTAATACAAACATTGCTGTTATATTTTATGTTGTTCGGATGTTCTAAGTCAATGTTATGCTTTACTTACCATTGCTACTGACCATAACATTGTTTTTATCATCTCTTTCTCCACTATGTAGGTTTGTCTGCCAGTTTTACCATCATAAGACAAGAGACATCGTCACATGCCACAGTCGAAATCCGCTCCGCTCGTTTTTTTTTTTACGGAGTTTTGCTTTTAACTTGCAAAGAAGTTGGGGGAATGAGAATTTTTGGACAATACTTCCATTTTTCCAGCTACTACAATTTATATGGATTTTGTTTTAAATAACCAATTTATTTTTAAATTTTGTTATGGACAATGAATAGGGGAAATTAGTATATTCATTTTTTCATCGAACATGTGTATGGTCTATTTTGAAAGACTGTGTATTTGAAAATTTTTAAGGAATCTGTTTATGGTAAATCTATCTGTGAACTTTTTTTGTCAATCTTTAAAAACTATATATTTGAAATTTTGTATGGGAAATTGTTATGGTAAATTCTGTATTGTTAACTTTTTTAAAACATATATTTTAAAATGTTATGTTCAGTTTTGAAAACTATGTATTGAAATAGTTATGGTCAATTTTGTAAAAGTATATATTGGAAGAAACAAAGTGTTGTGGTCAGTTATTACACGTTTTGGTCGTTTTGTGAGGGAAATTTTTCGTATCATTTTGGGCTACTATGACACTCTGTGACTGAAATATTATATTGAACTTTATAGACAGGTAATTGGTAAGGAATATCTGAATATACAAAGATAATCCAGTTCATGAATTAATTAGAAAATTTGAGTATGATGAATATGTACCAAGATGTAATACTAATATGAATAATGATGACCAATACATCATTGAGACAATGGATAGAGATATGTACATGTTGCCACAAACGAGTGTTATTGAAATCCGAGGTAGATTGCAAACTGACGCAGCTTTCCCAGTAAAGTATGATGTGGATGATGCAATATCATTAGTTAATAATGCATTGAGTCTCTTTCACAGTGTCCAATATGTGATGGATGATAATTTTATAGAACGAATGTCTTTGTTTCTTCAAAAAATGTAGTACCATAGTAGAACTAGTATAATATTCAAATTTGTACGCAAACTCCTCAGCAACCAATATGCTATGGTTTCAACAAAGTGGCAATGGTAATGCTTCGATTGAAAGATTTAAAACTGATACTGAACTAATACCAATGGCTAGAGTAGCTGACAGTAACGCTCATGCCGGTGAACGTGATTGCTTTGTTATTGGACAAATTGTCAGAATAGCGTTTAACGCAGGCGTAGAAGCTGGTAATAATGAATGATTTACACAAAGGCCGCTTCTCACTACTGGCGACAAACTAGTGTATTTTATTTACCATTCCGCGATATTTTTCGGTGTATGCCGTGATATAAACCCGATTTTGTATGGTGTTAAACACTCGATAATTTAGAGAATAATCCACCCAAACAATGCATTATGTAGACGGCTGGGGCATGTAAATCTTCAACGGTAAGTTTAATATTTCGTATACCAGCCTATGGATGCCAAACTTGAATTATCTCTGCCAATGGAAAGTGAATGCTATAAATACCTTTTGTAGAAAATAGAAGATGTCATTCTAAAGTGTATGCGTTGTTATATCTTGTTTGGGAATTCGTTAGTTCCAGGATTCATAATTGGAAGCGTGGACGATTTTTGTTATTGTTTTTTATATTACGAGTAACATCGAAAGACGAAGAGTGGATTGAATGCAATTGTCATCATTCCAATCAATATATCCTAACTCCATTAACAATTGTATAACATAATGATTTTGAACTCGTCAGCTTATTGTTTATTTAACCATATACTTCATGGGTGTGACTGGTGTTGGCAAATAAATTAGATAAACGTGCAAAAACATCATTCTATATCAGTGAAAGTGTAATGAAACACATCATTTTTTTATTAGGAAAAAAGGAAAAGGCATCTGAACATGATACAATATAAGTGTTTTCTAAATTTTGTTTTAATTTTTTTAAAAACATATTCCTGGTGTATCAGTGGAGCGTAATTAAGACACAAATATCACAATAATTTTAGGAAAGAGTTATGAAGCTTCCAAAACACAAGGAAAGATAACCTGCTCTAACTAAAAGAAGTTGTGACAGTTTCGGAAAAGAAATATATGAACTGCGGAATCGGAGGGAAATTCTTGCATAACCCTAGGCATCTTGTGTATAACTAATTGGAAACACTAAACATTGTTTATCGCAAGTAACTTAGGAATATTCCATGAGCTGCAGCCTGTCTACTGTGTACTAAGCTTTAATTGGAAATTGAAAAAAATGTATATTTGTCTATCATTTATCCACGCTTTTGAAACGTATTTCGCGGGTAATTTGGGTGTATTCTGCGCGTATTCACTGCATCCTGAACGTTAGGGTTATAATCGGTGTACACACACTTACCCTGTAAAGAGCATTGCATGGTCGAAGTCTGCTAGGTGCTTCGCGCCGACTTCCATGTCCCAGTCATGAAGATCAGAAAGATAATGGTCGTAGTTAATACCTGTTTTCCCGTTAACTATCGTCACACTAGAGCGATTGTGTGGGAAGAGATCTTCATGCTTTAAACAAAATTGAAAAGAAATGGAAATTATCCGTAAATCAGGAAACAATGGAAAACGATGTAGTGTTGTTTTTTATATTCTTTTTAATGAATTTTATATTAAAATGTGATTGAGGCTAACAATACAGGGGAAAGGAAAGGAAGTTGATTTTTTTTTCTTTTTGAATGTTTTCCCTGTACATGGATAGCTGTCGATCGGAAAATATCATACAGGTACCGAATTAAACATGATCGTAGGCGTAATGATTAGTAGAAATATAATACAACATCAATATATAATGTACCGAGATAAACTAATAAAGAGAGAAATAGAGGAGAGAGAGAGACAGACCGACATACATACCTATAGAGAGACATACAGACATATAGAGAGGATTGAACAAGTAAGCTATACTACATTATGCTAACATGTCAATAACCAGTCAGAAAGGAATCTTTCAGTATATAAATTATACTTTGAACCTATATAACATATGCATAATAGTTATGCATTCAGTTCAGCTTGTTTCAGGCAAAATATATATCATCTCATTTCATCATGTTCAGGCAACATATGCATATAAATATATTAAAACCAATGATGTTATTTTCAAAGAAGGAAAAAGGAAAAGAATGTACCGAGTTATTAACTCTCTCTCTCTCTCTCTCACTCTCTCTCTCTCTCTCTCTCTCACTCTCTCTCTCTCTCTCTCTCTCTCTCCCTCTTTCTCTCTCTCTGTATATATATATATATATATATATATATATATATATATATATATATATACACGCAAAAAGGTATTAATGTAATGTAGACACGTGCATTACCATGGCACTGATAAACAATGCACCGAAAATATATTTAATACAACTAAGAAAATCTTCTAAACTGTCATGTTTAAAGACAATTGTTTTTCCAATCCCATATTTTATTTTAAAATATCTCTAATATCATTCTAAACATGATGTCTCTTTCGCACACTTCCTTTTATATGTAAACATTTTGTTGCTAATAATATGGTATCCAACCTAGATTCTGCATTTCCTGACCTAATAGAACTAATAAGTGCACTTTGTAATGTTAAATGTAATTCAGTAATGTGGCAACATATTTTTATTTGTGGACATTCCCTATAAATATGAGATAGTATTTCTAGATTTATTGTGCTCGTATTATCATTCAATTTAAAATTTGTAGTAAAGTAATTATTGAATCTTTTTTTAATTTAAATACATTAAGTATTAGTTGCTAACAGCCAACGTAATAATGTATACCGGACCCACCATATGTTATTATCTTTAGAAATTTCCTAGATGAGAGAGAAAACAATTTTGAAGGAAAATAAATTGGAGTAATTTAATGCTTTAACACAATTTTTAAATTAATCAACACAATTGTATACCTATTGCGAGTGTCTCTGGTATATTTTAGTATAAGGGAAATATAAACTG
The DNA here is from genome assembly GCA_029931535.1 of Margaritifera margaritifera. Taxonomy (NCBI): domain Eukaryota; kingdom Metazoa; phylum Mollusca; class Bivalvia; order Unionida; family Margaritiferidae; genus Margaritifera; species Margaritifera margaritifera. The sequence goes on along the minus strand of JAQPZY010000377.1, from coordinate 21,447 downwards.
TGACGGAAGGTCTGTACTTCTTGGTCTGATTTTGACAATGCGAGAGTTTTTAACTCTGATTTTCTCTTGTAAGGGGTCAGAATTAGTTTGGTCAACAATTTTATTTCTGTTTGTAAAACGAAAATCAGCACTCAAGTTTGGTATCTGGTTTAGATAAGTACAAACAAATGTATACCACAGCCGTAAAGGTCTTGTTACCCAGTTGAGATTAGAAGCTCCACACAACTTCTACCTGATGTGGTGTATGCTCCCAAACTAAACAACATCTGCCTTATTTAGATTGACGTAAAACACCAGATGTTTGACCATATAACTTGTATACATGCAGTGTACTACTTAAACATGTCCCTGGTTCGTTTATAAATATTGGGGTGCCACAGCATATTGCGAAGTAAGAAAATATATGTCCTTTACTTGTAGAACTATAATACAGATAGTATGTGTTCGATCATTATTTCTCATATCTCAGCGCACACCAGAACGAAGTAAGGGGATAGTTAATCCCATTGTCTACATCCACGATTAATATTAAACCATGGAATACGTGTCAATTTACTATAAAACTAGATGTAATACCATCATGTCATTATAAAATAGATCAACCATCTCTTACTTAAACTACCAAGATTTAAAAAAGTACATAACTTTGAAACAGATGTACATTTTGCTGAACAAAATTCTTTTCCAAAATCAAACAATAAGAGTAAAACTGGATTTTATATCTGTCTGCATAAGACACTAAAACATAAAACAGCCTGATGTTTACAGCCTACACAGTGATGGAAACTATATCTTATTTGCTAGTATTAATCCATAAAACTGGTGAATTTTTCCACACCTCTCATGTGAATAAGGGAAATATTGTATTTTCTAGGTGGCCAAAAATGCGATAAGAAGGATTTGGATCTTATTTAGTTAAACTGTAATCATACATTCGTAGTATGTATAATAAAGACTGGCCTGTTGCGTTTTAAAACTTTGCCAACCGGGCTTTGCCATTTAAACATCAACGCCATACATACGTCCGTAGAGGAGATGAAACTATTCAATTTGATATCATGGCGTAGATGCAGAAATAAGTGGGGATTATTTGAAAGTATCAAGCATTTATAGCTCTTGCAATGTATCATGTTTTACTTTGCAGAATAGAGAGATTATTGTATGTTACTGACATGCTTCTGGATTATTCGAAGGATTGCTTATATCCAACGTAGACTTTACAGTCCCTTTGCCTACGTAAAATCGCCACAATCATCATCACCTCACCATAGGTTGAGTGCAAATCAGAATGTTACATTTGTTGTCAAGAAGGATTTGCTTTAAGTCATATATTCACGGACAAAACATACACTCTATCGCAAGCATTCAATGACATGCGGGAATCCAGAGTTCAAACAATTTCTTACTTCGAAAAATATAAAATCAGCAAGGGTGACAGTAATTGATATACTTGTATCTTCTATTTCTTTGTAGCGCAGGTTCACCTGTGACAAAATAGAAATAAATTCTTTCAGTGTTTATAATTTACAATATCGACACAAAAATGTACAAAAGAATGCTTTCGTCAAAATCTCTAAGAATGTACATGTATGGCATGCTTTACAGATAACATTAAAGGCATATGCCTTCTCTTAAAATCAGTAAGCTTAAGGAAGGAAACCTATTTGTCAACGTTTGTCATCAAATATAATGTTACATTTTTTAAACAAAGATGAAGCTTCTCTAAACCGGACACTATTAATATCAACATCTTGGCCGTTTCATGGAGATGGCCAGTATATGAAAGTATGTTTAGTATTGTAGTTGCCTTTTTGTGACAAAACATTATCCAGTCACACAGAGGGACCTGTTTACAGTGAGATCGGGTTAAAAATGGGCCTGTTTAGTGACGGTTTAGTGGAATTACATCTACAAAAAACTAAAATAACGCCAATTTGCGGACTATATTTGACGAAATCCAATCAGATGAGATGCGTTTATGTAACTTTTAAATCTACCCTGTTTAGGCGATGAAAAGATAATTTGTATGTTCTGCTGGAGCAGGGATCGTTCCATTGCAAATCATCTTTTTGTGTTAAAAATATGCATTATACAAAGTAAAGGAATGTTAACGTGTTCAGTGGTTAAATTCAGTACTTACACCGTTCATAATGTGTGAATAAGCTTCTCTTATCTTTCTTTTCACCTCATCACATCTGTCTAGGGGGTTTGCGGTTTCTACCCTCGATGAATATCTGCAAGTAGTGATCAAATATATATTGTATCTACGTGTGCGTGCGTGCGTGCGTGCATGTATATGCTATCTCTGTGTGCCCAAAGGGACTTATAATATGCAGCCGAGAATTTCATAAATGTTCTCTTCCTCAAGAAATAAATACCAGTAGTAATTTACTTGAATAGTAAATGATTTGGATGACTTTTGCTACGCGGTTAGAAAATGTAAAACTCGGGAAAATATAGGGTTTAAATTATCAGACTGGATTCATCAGTAATCGTATCTTCCAATTCGCCAAAACTGGACAGGACTGAAGTGCAGTATGCGTGTATAAACAAAGACTCACACATGGAACCCTAGTTAATACCTGGGCACTCAACTAATCCATATTCAGGCCAACGTGTGTACAAGGACATTTTTGACACTTAATCAAGACGATATTTACTTCTTTTCGCTAAGCTCATAACTGGAAAAACAGTTCAACGAACTTTGTCTTGCAGCTCTGGTAGGGATATATATATGTATATATATAGATAATTGACTACAAGTTGAGGGGCGATACATTGGTAGTTTTATATATATATATATATATATATATATATATATATATATAATTATATATATATATATATATATATATATATACATAGATAGAGATATAGATAGATAGATATATGAGACGTAGGGATGTATGTGTGTAGGTTAATATATAGACATAAGTATGTATTTATTTATGCAAAGGGATTACTGCTACATATATATAGACAAACAAATATGTATATATATATATATATATATATATATATATATATATATATATATATATATACGTTTGTATGCAAATAGATCACTTACAGGTCCCATATTCCTGAATCTATCAGTACGGCGACCGCGACATAGTAGTCTTGCTTTATCTGGTGAGTTGTATCTGTGGATATAGTTTGCAATGAAAAAACATAGTCATTGTACATAGACCAAGTCGTCATTATTAGGACTATATATAATGCGTGTACATTTAATATAGAATACATTGCTGTAATTGTGTTCACAGTAGTTTTTATATAAAGTGTTATATTCTTCGAGAAAAAGGTATATTCTCAGAAGGCATATACTGAATATAACTTAATCTATCATTCTCATCAAGAGTTATCTTGCCATCTTCATATGTGATTCGATCGTACCATTCTCGTTGTTGTTTTTTTTTTTTTTTTTTTTTATTCTGTTTAATTTTCTTTGTTGTTTTTTGTTTTTACAATAACTGTTCTCACCTGTTGCTCCTTTATTATGTAAACCTGCTTCATTTCGGGATGATAACGTAGCGTCTGAGCGAGGGAAATTGCTTTGTTTGTCTTGCCCATGTCGGAAACGTCTAAGAAGAGCTCTAAATTCTTGTTCTACATTTTGCTCATTAACGTTTGCTGCATCTGTAAGATGAAATATTCGGTATCACGTACAAATACGGTGAGGTAAGATTAAGTTTATTTTACTGCATTTTGTCGTTCACCTGTACCTCCAAATAACACAGAACCGAATAGGTATTTAAACAAAGGTCACGAGAGAGAGAGAGACAGACAGACAGACAGACAGACAGAGACAGAGAGAAAGAGAGAGAGAGACAACTGCCATAATCACAGCGATGTTTCCGTATTTTATCCCGGTTTCGTTTTATTTTTAGATCAAGAGAAAGAATGTCATTAAATCGTAATTGATACAACGACATATAATAATCATTGTCTAATTGGAATTATAACATATAAGATACATCGCGTAGAAACGAAATCATTAGACGCATGTCTTCATTTGCCATAGTACTGTAATTGTGATCAGGAATTACATTTTTCCTTCGTGGCTTTGGAGTAAAAAAAAATTGACATAATGTTTCTGCATATTTTATGCTCCAAATATATTAAGATATTACAAACCTTTATTTTCGACTGAAATTTGTTCTTGGATATTTGTTTGGTCCAGTAGAACATATCGTTTGCCATGAAGATCTGGGACTTCCAACAAGTTTATTGATGTGACGTCAGCCTCCACTGGTCGAATATCGTAACTACTGTCTCTGATTCCTATGTTTCCGTTCTAGATTAACGTGGAAAAGAACACTTATGTGTGTGCTTATAATCAAAGAGATGAATAAGATTTGGGTTCCCTTGCCTCTTTTTATCCCTTGTATTATTCATCTTCTCATTTCAAGTGTTCGTGGTAGAAAACAAGGACACCCATTCATTTATCCGCTTATATCTATATATATATATATATATATATATATATATATATATATATATATATATATATATATTCATAACAATATGTTACAATTAGTTGGAGTGTTATGAAATTATGTATTATTTTCTTTTTAAATAATGGTATAGGTTTATGATCTCTGCATAATAGTCTAACAGCTGTCGTCTTGCAGAAAGTACATATACGATATTTCAATGTGACTCAGTACATTAGGTCGTAGGAAGAATTATCAATTTTAACAGTAGTATATCACGTGATTTAGCGCTTGAGGCTATGAACTTCTGACCTAGATTATATGATTCATTAGAGTCAATACGTTATTGACTTTTTAAAAAACGTTAGTGTAAAAGTACTTAGCAATGTCACGCATAACCTAGTTTCTGATTGGTTTGGAGAGGGTTGAAGTATTTCGAAATGCCCAGTTGTTTATCAAAGACGTAATGGGTTTTTATTTTGTTTCTGCGTAGTGGGAGACTATATTATAGGATTAATGGCAGTATTCTGACATTCTTCATAGCTACACTGGATTGAGAGGTCATACACGAATTTGGTTATTTTTGTGTTTGGATATTCTACTTCGGAGATATATATTTATTTAAATACAGTGCATTTAGGATTCAGTAATGTGTCTTGAACCTTTATTAATTACACAGCTATGTGGAATTATCGGAAACATTTCTAGACCTTGTGATATTCTATATTCGCAAGGACTATTTGGAATTTATAACACTTGGATATATTTGATACTTATTAGCACATTAGTATAGTGATGGTTACTTCATTAGGAACATACTTCATTCGGAATATTTGGATTAACTTCCGGATCAGTGAACTTTAGAACAATTTAGGACTATTAAGGATATTATATACTGTAAATTATTTTAATTATTTCACTTTGATTGTTTGCTGAAATAATTTAATGCTTTAGGAAATAAAATATTTGTATTTAAATCTTGAAAGCTTGTTTGAGTCTTTTCTTTTGTTACATTACCCTTAGTCGTAACAAGGAGCTACCGCACGGAAACCGTGATAAACTAAATTAATATTAAATACTATAGAGATAACGTTTGGATCAAAGAATATATTTTTTCTAGAATACTCTATTATCTACTAAATATGCACTGTACTCTCTGTATACTTCTCTCTATGCCTCATGAAGTGTGGAGATAAAAGGAGATATAAAGAGGTATTGAAAATAATGTGCTGTATATAAATGGATAGGCTAACAGAGCATATACTTAAGATTGTGAGTGCAATTTTAATTGAAAAGGTGGCTGAAATATTGACTAAAAGGTAGCTAATATTGGCTGAAACGGTAGCTGAAAAATGGGTGCTGAACCTAGTATCCATATCTGAACCAATGACTCATATTTTATTAACAACTGAACCAATACCTAAAGTTGTACTAATAACTGTACCCACACTTGAACTAGTTCCAAATGTTGTATCAGTACGCATAACTGAACCAAATATGATTCCTAAGGTATCTGCCAAATTATCAAACTGTAGGACGGATACGTGTATACATTGTAAGAAAGAAGTAATGGTAAACAACGTGTGCAGACATAAGAAGACATACCTTTAAAGTAGTGATAATAGATGCCAATTGTGGCATTAATCGTGGTAATTCTAACCCCTTAGCTCGGCTAACAATAATAACTCTTCTCCTGACTATGTTGACTCTGATGATGATTATGACACTAACTATGACATTCTAAAGGCAATACTCATTATTAAGGTCATCTAAATAACCGCCCTGTCCTCACTGTTATAATTGTTTCCTTCCACCGAAATATGATCACGAGTATAAGGATATATATATATATATATATATATATATGTGTGTGTGTGTGTGCGTGTGTGCGTGTGCGTGTGCGCGCGTGTGTGTGTGTGTGTGTGTGTGTGTGTGTGTGACCGGCAATGAATGAATATAGTATTTAATTATAATGGTAAACGTATACATTTAGATAGTCTTGACAGCAGATATTTGATGTCATTCGCTTCAAATAAAAATATGGCACATAAAATGTGTATTAAATATATTATCCCATACATGAATGATGATTGTTACATATCATTTGGCAAATGTTAAATACTTTTCTCATACTTTTTGATATATATCTGCCTAACGAGGTAGAGAAAAGTGTCAGAAAGTATTTATAAAACATAATTACTTATCTAAATCGATACTAGATTCAAACAATTATAACATACCCCTCATAATTCTTGTCTAGCAACACAACCTAATCCACCTGTTAATCCTGGTATTTCAAACATAATCAGAAACATAAACAGCTACTATGCGGAAGATACATAGTTCTAATATAGAATATTATATATTTTCCAAGACACCACTCTTAAATGTAACAATGTTTATTCACTCAAAAGATACAGAGTCCAGTCTGGTATGTCCGTTTGATCCGATTCCGACATCACTGCTTGAGAGCTTAGATTCAATATTGCCTTCACTAACCAATATTACTAATATTTATCTCTCATCTGGGAAATTCAAACTGCCATTGTAAAGCCTCTGTTGAAGAAACTAACGCTTGATCCTAAAGATTTTAAAAAAACTACCGCCCTGTTTCCAAAATTCGAATTCATGTCAAAAGTGGTAGAAAAATTGGTCGGTTTGGGAGATCTCTGAATTTAATAGTCTTTTATCAATTTACATTCTGCATATCGCCCTCGCCACATTATTGAAACTACACTTCTGAAAGAGGTAAGGACCTTCTCTCTACTTTGGAAAGTGGAAATATTACAGTCCTCACTATCCTTGACTTGTTTGCAACATTTGACACACTACACCAGGATATATTACTTCGCCGTCTCCAGCGTGTATTTTGGATTCGCGATACAGCCTTAATATGGTTCAAGTCTTACTTAATCGACATGACACAAAATGTGTCTTTAAATGGAAAACATTTAAGCCCAGTTGATCTATGTTTTGGTGTTCCACAGGGGTTTGTTCTATATACACTCAGCACCTCTCAAGTGTCATAGATCGTCCAAGGCGTACAAGGGTGCATTTCTGAATTGAAGTCATGGATGACATGTAACAAGCTGCAGATGAGTGATGCTAAAGCTATAGAAATTCTGATCACCACACAAAGACTTTCTCATTCCCATTCTTTACCTCAAATAATAAGTGTCAGCAACACCAACATTAAATTCTCACAATCAGTACGAAACCAAGGTGTCACTCTAGACAGTACTCTCTCATTACACCAACAAGTCAGGAACATACGCAGGGCTGCATATCTGAAGCTGGGACGTATTAGCTACATTCGCAATTTTCCTTCAGTTGATGCCACAAAAACATGTGTGTGTTCCTTTGTACTCTCTAGACTGGACTATTGTAAAGCACTTGTATCTGGTTCGCCTCAGTATCTGCTACAGAAAATTTAAAAAGTTTAAAAGACAGCTGCTCGGATCATCCTTAGAGTACCAAGAACCGAGCACTCCTCCCTCCCTCCCCCCTGCTATGTACCGTCCACCGGTTACTTGTTCGCTCCAGAATCAAACACAAAATTTGTTCTCTATGCAACATTTCGTTGACTGCCTCCAGTCAAAATACCTATTGGACCTCACCCACGTGTACACTCCTTCTAGATACCTACTCTCCTATTCCGACACTCGTATTCTCATTAGTCCCAAAATCAACACTAAGTGTTACGGACACCGTTCTTTTGCGTACCAGGGCCCAGCTAACTGGAACGAATCGTCTGTTGAGTATTTCCTTCAAGAGTGCTCTTAAAACTCACCTATTTCCATTGCACGAACATATTTAAGACTTCGGAAGTGTTTCCTTAGCTTAATTACTTCCAGCATGTTTGTATTTGAAATTTCTAGGTGTTTGTTTTTTGTAATCGTGTCCATATATATCTCCGTATGTGTTAACTTATATTATAAAGCTCTTAGAACTTCTAAAGATTAATCGCTGTACTAAGTCCTCATTATTATTATTATTATTATTAGTAGTAGTATTTTTTATTACTATTATTATTATTATTATTATTATTATTATTATTATTATTATATATGAAAAGTGTTTTAATATGTTTAGTATTGGAGATTTCAGATGGCAACTCTGGTGTCTGAAATTGAGGATTTCAATTCAAAATCCTGTTCATCTTAAATGAAGCAGCTCAACATGAGTCCGTTTGTTTTTTAAGTAAAGCTCGGCAATCTCTCTTGGTTGACAAAAACATACTTATTTGTGTGCAAACAACATTTTGGAAGCGCTTCAACATATAAACTTAAGTATGGGCTTACTTAGTTGGAACATCTATAAATGTTATCAAATAGAATGTACGTATGTCCTAGGTTTCATCAATCAGTTGTCTTAGACTATACTGCGAGTAGTTTTATTGTTCTTTCTTTTTTTTCTACCTGCCACTACGTGGGTCTACGAAAACCACTGCTTGTTGTTCTTGCATTGAATTTTAGAACGCTATTTGTACCTGCAACCATGCTATGGTGGTTGTTCTTCCTGTTGTAGTTGTGGTGATGGTGACGAACCCCGTTTGTTTTGGACGTAAAGCTGTCCAACAACCACGTAACAACTTCGACCACGGCGATGACACAGCAGCGAGAAAATGTGTGTATTCTTATTACTGAAAAATAAGCTTCACACAAAGCGTGAGACAGTGCGTGCGTGTGTATGTGCGTATAGTCTAGCAACTTAGAACTCAAATAATGGAGGAATTATTGGAAAACAAAATAATACAATATGCAACAAGTTGGAGCAATGGGTCCTAAGTTGAATTTCTGGACTTTATTCCGTACAAATGAGAACCTGAGAACAATAAAAATTTTCAGTTGGCAGGTCTAATAAACACGAATATTTAGATGTGTGTGTATGTGTGTGTGTGTGTGTGTGTGTATGAGAGAGATATAGATATATATAGAGAGAGAGAGCAATATGTGTTTTAGACTGTTCATATGTAAGGCTTTGATAAACCTATTCCAATGTGCGGATTAGAATCTTCAACCGTTCTAAATCACCAGACCACTGGCTTGTACCTTTTATAGGAAGACATTCTGATATTTAATTATGCTGGACACAGTCTGTACATTGTACATCATAATAAACTCACGATGACTCTGTCACACTGTTCATTTGGTCTTGTGGCACATCTGACGGTCATGAATGCCCCATTCTCCCTGTCTTGGTAGTACGCCAGAGTCTATTAAAATAAATCCGTCAACATTTTTGATTGAAAGGTAGGTAGGTATGTATTTCAACATGTATATATTGATAAAAGTAGCGAGGTAGATAGGTATGTAAGTTGATTGCCGTTTGTTTGTTCCTTAAGTATCTATTTGTGTCGGTACGTTTTAAAGTATGTAACTGGGTAGGCAATGCAAATTTGGACTGATTATATATGTGGATGATTATATGATTAGCTAGTGGAATTTGTTAGGATAGGTAGTTAGACAAAATAGTAAATTTGATGATAAGCTGCTGTTTCAGATGAGTATCTGGACAGTTCTTTATCTTTGGAGGTATGATCATGCGTCTCAAGAACAAATACTACCGTAAAAGGTCCAAAAAATACGTTAAGCGCCACATCTGATTTGGACTCAAAAATATATGTCCGTTGAGGGGGAAACATGGTAGATGTGAAATTAGACCAAATTTCGGTTTGGAATAAAAATCAGTATGTTTGCGACAATTGTATTTCTTAAGTCCAAATATATATGATCGGTGTTTGAAATGTCGGCAGTGAATATGATCGAATGGTGGAAATTATGGGTTTGAACTATGAATTCGTCTAGCTTTTCCCTGCCATGTTGTCCTTTCATTTCATCATTAAAATGTACCAATTGATATCGATTATAGCTTACAAAAATCAGAAGTTGGATTTCTAATTGGACCATAAATATATTTGCATATAAGGAACCATCGTACTTCTCATGGTTGTTCCGTTTATCAGGAGGTAGTTCTTTCCACTCAACTCAAATTTATTGAGCTTAGGGACTAACTGCAGGAGTTTGACCATGTATTATGCGAATGGCGTCTATACAACTGCTGTTATCTAAGCTTCTTTGCAAGCCTGTATTCCATTATCATGTGGACTATTGGTATAGAGGGATGTTACGTATAGTGAAAGAAGCATATAGTTGGGTGGGAACTGTTCACTGGCTTTACTTTGTTTTGGTCAAGCATTGGCAGATGTTGGATTAGACCCTTGCACCTTTCCTTGAATGGTTTCTAGTTAAACGTTTTCGACGTACTTTCCTGTGGTATGTTTATGGTTGCATACTCGGCTTTACATTTTTATTATTATATCTTTCAGACAAAAAAAAACTTGTGCATTGTTTGACTTTGGTATTATACCGCTGTTGTGTTGTTTTCAATCTTAAATCATGTATCATTAACTGATTTTGTACTTCATCTATTTTTAACCAAGTATAGAGCTTTTTGTATCTACTGATACTTTCTGCATAATAATTTTGTCATGAGTTGCCAATTCACTGACAACATTGTCAGTATCATCAAATTATGTTTGAACTAATACTTCTACAATATCATTCTCTTCGTATGCAGAATTGTCAAAGTCTGTATTACCTTGTGCCATTTTCCAATGATTTAAATATTAAATAAATTGATATATCACAGTTAGAAAAGGTATTGGGAGTCATCTGAAGTGAAGCTTCAAACTTTATCGAACAAATTAACAAAACTTCAACATAAATTGAAAAGTACAAACAGGAATTGAACAATGCAATTGCAAATGGAACATAAAAAAAATAACTGGTAAAACGTGACTGAAAAATAGTCGAGGCAATTAAAGAGAAACAAATCAGGAAGACGTATGAAGGTATGAACAATCTTTGCAAATGTCTCAGCTTCTAAACTTTACAAATCACTGTCAGATGCAGTAATTTACACTGTTAGATCAATAATAAGCAAACTTATTATAATCGAGAATTTAGGCAACATACAAATTTGACTAATAGATGAATATTTGGCATCGAACGGAAGTTGATACTTTACAGGATGTGTGTCACTTAAACTATATTTGCGCTGAGTGCCAGTATAATAACTTTCAGTCATATAGCTTTTGTAAGGCCAACTAAAAAAAAGAAATGTAAAAATGTAAAAAAATAGACCTGGTAAATATGAATGTGTATCGGTTGATTTATTTGTTGATGCATTTTGTACCTTCAAGCACACTTATTACAATAGTCATCATCGCAGTAATATGTCTGTAGTATGCGGTAAGTCTAACAAAGATAAATGATTACACAATGCTGAAAACAATTTTGCCAATTATGAAGATAACCAGCTTGAATGTTTCAACACGTTTCTCTTGATCTTCTATATCTTGCCTTGAAGGAATTGTATAATTGTTATACTTTTGTTTTCTCTTTCTATCATGTATTTTGTGTTTGACCACTGTACACATTTCATTTCTTGTTGAATATCAGACACTCGATCAAAAGAACACGGTATGCCATGATCAACGTGTAGTTCCCGATCACTAACACATTAGAGTTTTGTAAAGCTTAGTCATCTTCGACATAAATCAATTGATGGTACATTCTTGTACATTTCATGTCGTGCATGATTTTATGTTTTTTTGTCGGGTTTTTTTTTCGTGCTAGTAACATTCTACTTCTTGTCATATTAATTAATCTGACGTTTTCATCATTGTGGTACCTTTTCGTAAAACTACTTTTTATAATGACAGCTATCTATATTCTTATATTTTTAAAAGTATCCTTTATTTTCCTTATTCCATATTTTGTTGTACTCCTCTTTACAAGCTTTGCAATTCAAACAGTGTTTGTTGCACTCAGATGTTCCAAACATTTAGAATAAGTTTCAAAATCAGTCTTGTTTATTGAAAAAATATATTTTAGATTAGCTTTCTCAATTCAAGTAACGTTGTAAGTCATCTTAAATATAATCTGTATAGCGTCATCAACTCGTTTTTAGTTACATTTCAAAATTTCCATCTCAAATAATTGGAGGTAGAGCATGACAAAGGCAGAATGAAAACAAGCATTGAAAAGAAAAAAAAAACTGTAGAAAAACCGTAAGATCCACGTAGAATAAAACTTAGAAGACCTGTTGGAAAACGTTCAAAGGAATTGTAAAAGGCTAAAGCGAACGAATAAAAGGAAAACAAGAAGACTCTACAAGAACGGAAATTTTGCAAAGAACATCACAAGAAGATGATATCACATTAAGTCAAAGAAATTCACGCAACTCAAACAACACAATATATTATTCGTATGTATTGTTGTACTTATTTTACGCATATTTTTCATTTTGTAAAAAATCAAGATTTTTATTTACATAGTCTTTATAACCGTAGGTAAGGTGTCTCAAAGGAATATAAACTTACTGTTGAAACATATGCTGGATTTAGCAATGAACAATGAACTAAAGTACACTAATCTCAAGTAGACAACACTATTCTGCGATAACATTTCCTTAATTCTTCACAAGATAAATAATAAAATATAGAGCGAAACACTAATTATCGTCATCACATTTCACAATGCAACATTAAGCACTGCTCTTACTGTTCCAATATACAATGGTTTTACAAAGGCAGTTAATATGCTAATAGGTCCACTGCCAACAATGGGCATTGAATAAGTCTTAAAGCTAATCATTCCGATTTTACTTTGTTCACATTCGACTGATAACAAGTTGACTTCTACGTGACATTGTTAGCACACACTATTTATATTCGTAACTGTTTTCTTTGTATAAGTAACGAAATGTCGAGAGAAACACAAATAAAATTATCAACACAATTTGCCATGCCACATGAAGCTATGCTCTTCATGCTGTAAAAGCTATTGAAGTTTTTCAATTTGTCCACCATTAACAATATATACTGAGGAAGCTTACAACTAATAATTCCAGTTTCATTTAGGCCAGTTCACATTTGAGTACCTTATAGCAAATTGACTTTTACAAGACAAAAATAGTGTACAATACATTGAGTAGCTTAGACAGTTAGTAAAAACCCATATGCTACAACAGCGGAAGATTACATACACACAATTAACGATATTAGAATGTATTTGATCTAGCAGCTCCAATACTATACAGGTATAAGAAAGAAATATAAAGTTGTAAACATAGTTTTGAATTCGGTTTAGGCATGTAATGGACACAATTTCAGTATGGTGTTTTCAGCAGCTGGATTGTGTTTACCTATTTTAATAACTGGATTAAAAAGAAAACATTTGGATGAATAAAGAGTACCATGCAAAAAGAACCAGAAAAGGCGAGCCAAAACGAATGATTTTTTGCCCACCTTCTGATAGCCAAGTAAGATACGAATACATTTTCATTGCACTTGTCACGAGTGTTAGTTTGTATGTAGCTTGAGTGTGTTTGTAGCATATCAATAGCAAATATATATGTTATCTATGTGTTGTAAATGCATGGACTCTTTAAAAAGCAAAAAAGATCATTTCAGGTAGTTAATAGCTAAAACAAACACATCATTGTATCACATATACATCTGACAGATTAAACCTTAACAAACGCTATAGATAGATTGCCAAATCTAAATCCAAGTACATTCATTGCACATGTGTTTTTTATCGTGTCATTTAATACAAAAGTGAAATAAGGTGCTATTTTTTTACACAAGTTGGATATAATTATTATGAAAGACAGCATCATATCATACACAAGTAGATAATGTTTTAATGTTTTATGACAACAACATTGTAATGGAACACAAAGGTCGGTGGCTACCAATTTCGGTTAGAACAAACAGGATTGAGTAAGGCATAAAGAATGAAAAATCAAGAAATCTACGCCGAGCACAATTCTGGGTACATACACTGTACTGTTTACTTGTGTATGGGACGGATGTTTAAAATAACACAAGACTTTCAAGTAACAGCAGATCATTCCCCACTGTACCCATCTGCCCTTCACCAAGATTTCCTATTCCACATAACATTTGCAAAGGCAACTGAAGTGATTGCAGGCACAATCAAGATGATGAACTGGAACACATTCAGTACGATGCAATTACCTCTGAATCAGTTTGTACAATCAGTTAATAATAAGAACATCAATGAAAGTGCGTTATTATATGACTATGAAAATCATCTGCATAGCAGCCAATATAACTTTACCGAACCTTGCGCTTGATTCCCCCATAATTGAGCATGATGGATCTTATGACACTATGCAAGAAAGGAACGGAGAAAGTGATGCAGAAACGTGTTTCCTCAATATAATAAATCTTGATGATTTTATGAGGTTTGCCAAACATGGTTTATTCACAAGGCATTCGTTGTATCTTGTTTGATTTGAGAAAGAACACACAATAATAAATTCCATTGTTAGTTATGTTCAATAAGACAATTGACAACAAGTTATCCACTTACAAATATATATAGAAAGGAAAATGTAGATGATCATAACATGAATATTTACTTAGAGCCAGATTTTCAGTTTAGGATACAAAACAATCAGGTCAAACGAATTCTCTTCCAGACATTTATAAATGTATTTGAAAGAGCCTCATCAAATGATAATTTGTCAGGTGGACTAATTGTGTGAAAACATTATTTCTACTGAATCTGATAGAGAATGCAATTAAAGAACGTTTTCAATTATATATATCTTATCTGTCCAACTTTTCGGTGCAACAAGTCGTACGATAGAAAGTGGATACTCAATAAGAATATGTTGTCGCGATAGATCCTGAGGACACATTAATAACAGTGGTTTAAGTTACTGGTTGATGTGTACCAAGGAACCAGTAAATTGGTTTCTAATTGATAACTGTATGAGGCTTGTCGATTGTAACAAAAAAAAAAAGAGTTATTATAAACTAGACTATCTTTTCAGTGGTAGCCGTTTGGAATATCAATATGGGTGAACTTTCAAACAAATAATTCTCCAATCAAAGGTTTTAGATACAAAAAAGGTTTAGTTGTTAAGCAGAGGAAAGCACAATAATGAATGGAAACAGGCATTTGAAGAAAACTTAGTTTTTTTAGAAGAATTAACAGTATAGAGTGTTAGTAACTTATGCTTTATAATTATGTTTTCTACCGAGGTGATTTGATACCTGTCTACGTTTCAATGTTAAATGTTCAATTCTCTTAAAACATCCCTTCTGCAGTTTTTCTTATTTCCTGTCCAAATAGAATTTGAAAAATGTGAAATAAGCGCCCATGACATAATTCAATGCCACCTTTATTCACTGCGTTCATAGGTTTTGTTCTACTGTAAAATGATATGTATTTAATTGTTATACTTCTTGAGCAGGCCGTATAATAACTCAGAGCAGATCAATAAGTCTATCTGTCATTCACAGAAACAAATTATATAATTCTCCGAAAGATTATTTCCTTCAAGTATGGCTCAATGTATTTCACAAATTCAAACAAACCTTGTACTAATTTACATTACTCTTAAATGGAATCTATAAGTCTTTTCGTTATGATATATTTACAAATTCATACACCTAAGTTATATTTTTAGACGGGAAGACATATTAAATGAGCCTCAATTTTCGTCTCACCTTCCTTTGGGGAATGTAAAATCTTGTATTACAGTCCTCATCCTAGCATTATTTTCAATATATATTTCACTATTTTTTATTGCTTTGTTCTTTCTAATTACTTTTTCTCTGAATATTTTATTCTAAATTGTTTAAAATTTTATATAATTTTTAATTAAGAGATTTTTTAGTTTTGACATTTTAAACTTTCTTAATTTCCCATTTTTGTTGGTGTTAAATTTTAAATTTATTTTATATTGTTTATGAATTTTTTAAATATTTGTGATTTGCTCACCTTCGTATTTTGCTCTAAAACAATTTTTTTAAATTGTTGCAAAATGACCACCTTAGAATCTAACTTTTCTGACGCTACGACTGATATAAATATTTTTATATTTAAGGGTCATTCCCCATTACCTATTTCAGCCTCTTTTTGCACACTCTGTGATCAGTCGGTACATTTATTATTTACATTATTTTATTTTTATTTTTAAAAAAATCCAGTATGATTAATTTTAGTCATTTATTCGTGGTTATAATAGTATCTTGATTTGGCTTAGATATGAGATGGACTTAAATATTAAGGTTGCTAATTTAATCGAACCACTGTTATTGTGATTGTTATCTTTTGAAAAAGTATGATTCATCTAGGTTCATCATCTGTTCGTCAAATATTTTAAAAAATAGGCAATCCCACTTTTGATTGTTTTAAACAAAGTTGGCACAGATACATATTTTATTTGAATATAATTGCTTTTGTAATTTTCTCATTATATGTTTGAAAATTTTAGTAAAGAAATCTTAAAAAATTAACTTATGTGCAGTTACACAGGAAGTAACTCATGATATCAATTGATCTCCTTTGACCATTTTTGTATCAAAATAGTAATTCGATAGCGCGATAATATGAGCCTTAGAGTTAATTGTGCAGGTGTTTCAGAAATCCTAACCACGTGTGTTTATTTAAATTGCACAAGTGTTTCAAAAATCCCCAAACGCCCACCTTTCTTAAACAAACTACCATCGAATTGTTTTTATTATGTTACCAGTGTTTTAGAAGCCCCATATATACTATATATATATATAATATATAATATATATATATATATATATATATATTATATAATATATATATAACATAAAACAGTGCATGTACCTTTAAGAAGCAGCGATTAATACAACAACATTTCTTTTGGGGGGTTTTTTTGTGTTTTTTTATCTTTTGCAACGTGAAAGCTTACCTCCTTTTCCAAATTTCGTGTTTTCGCAAGAAAGGATGTACCGTCTTTCAATTTTTGCAGAAACATAGATGTCAGCGTTTGGATCAATATCAGTAGTTCCTCTTCAAATTTAAGATCAAGACATCTGAACCTCGCGTGAGATGAAAGGTCCAATGATCAGGGAGGTCCAAGGTCGCTTATTGTCCGTTTGTTGGTCTGGAATATTGTGGTCATATCTTTCAGCCAGATCGTTTCCAACCCTGTAGGTACTGGCAAAAACCGAGATAAGAAAATGGTTGAGAATACAAAGTCAAACAAAGGAAACAAATGAGCAAACGAAAAGGCCATAGAACTGCTCATCCGTCAGTTTACTTCTCATTAATAAATTATAAGAATAAATACAAAAATAAGCACATCTTTAACAGAGCCGCATTTTTATCAACCAAGTGCCCCTATCGGTCATCTTTGTAAGATAGTCAATAAAGGTTCGTAACGTGATAATAATAATAAAATAATAATAATAATAATAATAATAAAATAAATATAATAATAATAATAATAATAATAAAAATAATAATAATATAAATAATAATAATAATAATACTTTATTCCCATCATAAAGCGTACTCCCATTTGCATTTAGATACATTTTATTAAAAACAGCAATGACAGCACAAAACAATTAGTTTTAAAAACATTATTTTTTTAAGAAAAATACTACATTTGGAACTTACTTTAATTGACACTATCCGGCCACCCTCGCAAAGTAATATTTGACCTTTGCAAACTTCCAAAAAGTCCTCACAAGTCCTTTCCTTCTTCAGAGTAAATTCGATGCAATCAGGGCTTCTTATCGCAGCCATACATCTCTGTATATAGACGGTTCGACAGATGGAGACAAAGTTGGAGCTGCCATTGCAAAATCACATGACACCATCACGAACCGATTACCGGGATGAAGCCTCAATTTTTACTGCCTAAATTACAACCATTCTAAAAGCTTTGAACTCCATTGAAATTTCTCAAAAACAAATTTCGTTATCTTTTCGGATTTTCTTTACAAGTTGAAAGCCTTGAGAAACCATTCATTTGGCAACTGATTAATATCGCAGATATTACATATATATGGGCGTGTTCAGACAATTTTGGGGAACGTTTTCTGTACAGTTGGCTGTCTAGTCATATTTGTATACATAGTAATGAAAAGTGCGGATAAAAGCAACCAAAGCTTTCATCTGACCTCCCGTTTCCGAATCGAAAAGTCCATATACCTTATTTAAAATAATTTATAAATCAGCGCGTTCGTCATACTTGGCAAAATATGAGGAATAGAAACTCCAGAAAACAAACATAATAACATGAACTGCCTATTGGAGCAGTGGCATCGAATGCATGGAATAATCACAGCGATGACTGTGTTATAGCGCGATCGCCTATCGGACACAGATGCCTGACTCATGCATACCTGTTAAAAGGTAAACCTCGACCAAAGTGGATAATATGCTAGTGTACACTGACAGTGGAACATATTCCTGCAGCATGCGTCAGTTTCCATCCTTTGGAACAGAAGTATTCGGACGTGAACTGCATGCAGGACACTTTATGATGTACAACCCCAAATAATCTTAGACCTTTTGAATGATTGCTGGTTGTATAACGACAGTTCGTGGGGTTAATGTCTTAAAAAATCAAGATTAGTGGGATACAGGGCAATGAATGTTAATATTCTATGATAAGTAAATATCAAGTCACTAGAAAACTTAGAAAAAAATGTATGTTGCAGAAACAATCAATAACATCAACAATAGCCATTGAACTATGTGCTTGCCTGGTCTTTGGATCTTTCAATATTTGCGCCTCCTGAACGTTCTAACACTTCGCAAATGTTTTTCGACGTCGTTTTAAAATTGAAACAAATCTGATGACAATATGTTTTATCATAAATGTTGTATCCACATGCTGAGATATATATATATATATATATATAATATATATATATATATATATATATATATATATATATTGCTTTAAAGAAATGAGAAAACAGGAAAGAGTGCTTTCTTACAGTAGAATCAGAAATATAAATAATGTTTGTAACCACATGTCTTATTTATTTCTTCTTTTTGATGCTCTCGGGACAAGGCGATGCTAGCAAAGGTTTATCGTCCTGAATGATCATCGTTAATGCGAAATACATTTTCTGGTCAACGGAATAGTACTAACATTTCCGGTATGACTACATATCTTTTCAGCCGAAACAAACCTTGAAAATTAAAGGAAAGTACAGTTTCACCAGACTTCATCTTAACAGATGTGTATGGTGTTCGCTTAATGAGTGTTCGCTATCAATTCGCCGCAAGACATTGTGTTTGGTAGTAGCGGCTTGCCTAGGGTGGTGCGGTGCAGTTGCAGGACCAAAACGCTGTTCAAACTCTATGAAAAATATCTTAGTGCTGAAATGAAAAAAATTAAAAAAAAGAAAAGACAGATGTAATACATAAACACACACATATATATATATATACATATATATAATATATATATATATAGTATATATATATATATATATATATATATGTTTATATAACGAAACGGACTTACCTGATTGAACATAAGCCAAAAAGACCAACGACAAAAGTAAATACACCTTTTTTCATTGTCCACTCAAGAACTGACTGGCGTAGTTTGGCGTCTATGCAACTACTGATCAGCTTGGCCATACTAATCAAGATGATATATATACGACTCGTTGGGAATATATTCCGAAGGTAAGGACTAGTTTGTTCAGGCCACCTGTCAATTTTTCATTGAACCCATTGGTCGAAACTTAAGTAATACTAACAGTATTAGCTACGGTGCAAACATGTCAAAGTTATCGGGTTCAACTTTGTTAACTATAGCCAAGTTTCTGACAATCGGAAGTGTGCAAGAACATTGGCTCCAACAATGTCATATTTCACAACGTTGTGTACATTTTTTTAATAATATAAAACTTTAAACCAAAAACTGTAAAAGATGCAACCATGTATCAAGAAGTATGTTGTACTTATACTTATTATAATGTACTTAACGTACTTCAACACGACTATGACTATATTTATATATATTGTTATGGAATTATATATCATTTTTCTTTAAATAATGGTATAGGTTTATGATCTCTGCATAATAATCTAACATGTGTCGTTTTGCAGAAAGTACATAAACGGTATTTCAATGTGACTCAGTACATTATGTCGTGGGGAGAATTATCAGTTGTAACAGTATTATACTAGCGCGTGTGAGAGATGAACTTCTGACTTAAATTATATGAGTAAATACATTATTGACTATTAAAAACGTTGGTACTCTTGTGCTTTAAAGTGTTTTTATTTCCGATTCTGCGTATTAAGAAGATATATACGGGATGTATTGTTGTGTTAAGCATTCCTAGCATAGTTTGACAGCCTGAGAGGTCATAAACGAACTTTGGTTCATTTTGTGTCCGGGATATTCTGTTTCAGTGATATATTATCACACAGTACATTCTTGATTAGTACTGTTTCTTCAACTTTAGTAATTATACAGCTCCGTGGAATTATCGGAAACATTTCTAGAACTTGTGTTATTCCATATTCACAAGGACTATTTGAAATTATTAAAACTTGGAGATATACTGATTTCTATTAACACATCAGTAAAGTAAAGGTTTCATTCGGAATCTACTCCATTCGAAACATTTGGATATAACTTTCGAATCAGTGAACTTTATAACAATTTAGGACTTATAAGGATATTCAATGCTAGATAGAAGTTATTTTAATTCTTTCACTTTGATTGTTTGTTGAAATATTTTATTATTTTAGGAAATAAAAATTTTGTATTTAAATCTTGAAAGCTTGTTTGAGTCTTTAATTTTGTTACATTACCCCTAGTACGTAACAATATATATATATATATGAAATGTGGGAGAAACACTTGCATGGATAGCAAAGTACGTCTCATATAGATACCCCATTGCAACGAAACGATTGCAAACACCAAACAAAATAAAATTTGTTTAAAAACAAAAACTTTTACAATGACGGTCACAATATGTGTCTTTCTTACTAGGTGGATAACATGTGCTTATCAAAACAATTGCTATTTAATTTATAATACAAAAACTTTTCTTAGGTAATACATACTTAATCAAATGAATGAGAACGTTTGAAGCCAAATACACGATGTAATATCAGACTTGGAAAAAACGATTTTTTTTGTTGTACAATCATAATGTTTA